>JAQFYM010002746.1:0-21823 GCA_034694785.1 Agrenia bidenticulata
GCTGCTTCAATACTTGGAACCTTGCCCTCATCAAAGAAATTGGATGAAGTTTTTTATATTTTATAATTTTCAAGTTAGTATGTATCCATGTATCCATGTATTTACCATTTAAACTTATACACACCATTTAAATTTTGAAATTGGAAATAAACTCTAAAATATTGAAATCCTCCTATAGTAGCCAAGGTTAAATATTCTACTTTCCCAATACCTATCGTATGTTAAAACTAACGTAAAATCTATGAATATTTGAGGATTATTAACATCTAAATTAACATCAATGCATCTCTCTGTAAATAAATGATCATAGATTAGATTAGGTATATCTTTCAGCGTAACAACAATAAGATAAGGGTTTTGTGTAGTTTTAGAAAAATAAAGCTTTTTTGAATCCTTTACAAAGTTTATTTTAAAAGTAAATTGAAGAAGAATTTTTATTCAAAGTGTATGCTTGAGCAGAAAAGATAGATTAGTAGTAAAATTCATGTTGATACCAAAGCCACGTGGGACAGTTTCTAAGAATAAATCTCCGCATCTCATCTGTGATCATGATAATGAGCATAAAAGGGACCCCAGGTAACCACCACAAAATCCTTTAAAAATAAAAAGAAGAGAATTTATGAAATATTGAATCACCGAATTGAATCTGAGTAGGAAAATGCTACTTACTTAATCGGCATGTATGAGATAGCAACATTGAGACCGGGGGTGTAGGTTAGTACAACCGCGAGCAGAGTCTCGCCAATAATGGCTACGAATATAATCCAATTGCTGTGAAAAGATATAATCATATTAAAATATCGAAAAGATTGAAAAGAGTTAAAAGTATTTTGACTTACTCGAACAATTTAGTGTACAGGGGAGCTCGTCGAACCTTAGAAATGAGGACATTACCCCATTGACATACAACTACAGCGCAAAAGTATCCCGTCCAGCAGGTTCTTTCCAGCTGTTTTCGTTGATTATAAGTCTGTTTAGAAATTAAAATTAGCATCAATATGTTTAGAAATTAAAATTAGCATCAATAACCAGGAGATTAATAGTTAGAGTAGACCAAAAATATTTATGATCATACATACCCATTCTTGACCATAAGAGTCCAATAAATCATTAACTGCTGATGAATCCCAACGGGCTTGGATTCCTAGGAGATCTCCCAATCTGAATAATAATAATAATAATATGATTTTATTTCACAAAATTAATTCTTCACATTCAAGAAATAGATCAATCCCTAAATAAATAAGCAATCCTCAATCTATTTCATTAAGACTTTTCAAATATTTCACATATAAGTTAAAGGCATATAAAAATAGCACATATAATAGTCAAAGTCTGGTAAAAGTAATAAAAGCTTACTTATTGAGTAAGTGACCCTTAAGTTTAATCTTAAATGTCTCGTAACTTTGTTCAGTCTTAATTTCTAATGGTAACTGATTTCAAAGTAATACAGAACGGTATTTAAAAGTAGATTTTCCACATTCAAGGCGTGGTTTGAAGCCTATTATAAAATTGTCATTAGCTCCTCTCGTATGATCATGTACATCACAAATTCGTTTATAGTGCCCCGAAAAATAAGGAACATTATTAAAGTTTACTATCTTAAACATTATACACAAAGTTCTGAATACACAAATGTCTTCGGGAAACATCCATTGTAAGTCATGCCTTATGAGACTAGCAATACTATCATACTTTCTTTTAAACAAAATCAAACGTCCAAGAGTCCTGATTATTTTTTCAACCACTTTAAGGTATTTAGCAGCAGTGGCACCCCAAACACTAGACATGTAATTAATTACTGAGTATATCATGGCCATACCAATAGTCTGTAGTTTCTCTTTAGAGAAGTACTGTCTAACATTATACAGAGATCTTATCCTATAATAACATTTACCAGCCATTATACCTATATGACTTTTCCATGTGAGCCTAGAGTCAAGTGTAAATCCCAAGCATTTCAATGTTTCAGATGGAAGAATATTATTATCATCTACCATACAAGATAACCCTTTCACTCTATTCAAGGTTCCATTATTCCCAAACACAATCAGCTTGGTTTTATCACTATTAAGTGAAGTACCATTCACCCGTACATAATCCGTTACACGTTTCATATCCGAGTTAATAATATTCTCTAGTTTCTCAAGATCAGTTAAGGAGCCAACAAACATAAAGCTAGTGTCATCAGCATATAACACTGTACTACCATGTTCCAGCTGATCAGGCAGATCATTAAAATATAGTGAAAATAGTCTTGGACCCAAAATGCTTCCTGCTGGAACACCAGCCAGGGATCTTAAAACTACAGAGCTATTGTCTCCCACCTTCACTAATTGAGATCGATCAAGTAACCAATGATCAGAGATACCATACAGTAATTCAAGCTTATTTAGCACTTTTTCCCTGGGCAAGGAATCAAAAGCTTTAGCGCCGCTACAAGCGCGCACACAAGTCCTTATCCATGTTGAGTTTAATAAAATCCGTTATCGCAATAATAAGGTGCTCGGACGAATGACCTTTTCTGAAGCCACACTGAAATTTTGTTAAAATACTATTGTCTCTAATATAATTTTCAAGCCTATTACTAAATATTTTTTCCAAAAGTAATAAGCAATTTGGTGTAATTGCTATCGGCCTGAACCTAACCTGAATCCATTTTCTCCCATAATGACAGCGTAAGTGAAAAACCCAGCAAAGAATTCAATAATCCCGAGTTGTCCATAAGAATAAGATATCAACCTTGTGAGAAAATAAATCATTATAAATCATAAATCATAAATAATTAATTATTTTTAAAAGTGGGTAGTATGCAAAAAAACCGAGCATTATTCACACCTGTCCGTTACAAGCTTGTCTTTAGTCGGATTCCTCGGGTTGGACTTCATAATGTCAGATTCCGCTTTTTCATAAGAAAGTGAAATCGTCGGTAAAATGTCGGTGCCCAAACCTGAAACGTAATTTCATCAATGGGAAGATACACATCCGTGGTAGGAGTAATTATATTTAGTTTTATTATACAAATAATCAGCATCGGGATCGTTCCAAGAGGCAGTGGAATTTTCAGTGTTATGTAAACAAGGAAAGGCTTAAAAATTCAATTTACAATTATATTCATCGGGGTAAACATAACTTTTTTTCCTCAACATTTTTAGCCCGAGCCAGGGCTTATGTGATCACCGTGTCTGTCTGTCTGTCTGTCATCACGATAACTCTCGTCAAACATATTTTGTACACATGTACTTACTTTAGTAGGGTCAATATAATGAATGAGTTCAAAGATGGGAAACATCTGTCAAGCAGGGCAGTGTAATGTAGATATACATTACCCCAATAGTCCACAAGTTGTCCCTTCCCGGTTCTCATTGTTGAGAGCCCCTGGAATTTTCCATTGTCGAGACAATGGACACACCCACTATCCCATACTCTCGAGGAGTAGCCGGTCATTCCTTTTTGGACAGCACGAGTGAAGACAGTTCAGTCAAGTCCTTATTGTATCTCAAGTCATTCTTGCCTCTGAAGGCCTTGTTGTATCTCAAGTCTTATTGTATCTCAACTCCTTATTGTATCTCGAGTCAAATCCTATTGTTTCAAGTGATTACAATAAATCTAGCACTGTTTACATTGTTCAAAATACAAATACTGTCTGTTCCTCTTGTGTCCATCTCACCACCACACCCACGATAACTCTCCGTTACAGCAGTTATGGGGATCAAAAGATCCCCACCGGTTATGGTTGCATAGGCAACATATCATAAATTGCATTAGAGATCTGAAATTTTGTCAACTGGTAGTTTATGGTTCCTTTTTAGCAACTACAAAGTAATATTTGCGAAACTTTAATACCAGAATGACCCCCACTGATTTTCATAAATTAGCTTAGAAGCTTGAAATTTTGCATATTAGCTGTTTATGGTTCTTCTATAACAAATCCAATGAAATACTTGCGAAAAGTTAATACTAGAGTGACCCTATGGGGGTACCACCACCGATTTTCATAAATTGTTTTAGAAGCTTGAAATTTTGCATACTGGCAGTTTAAGGTTCCTTTATAGCAAATACAAAATAAGTCAGTCCTCCTGGGTGAGTGGTCAAGTCATTTAATACTTGGCTATTCGTCAGCGGTTCGTATCCCTTCTAGATCCGAATTAGTCAAAAAGTGTATTATAAACTGAAATACACGACTGACAACACAGTGGTAAAGATAGGTTTTCGTCCAAATGGACTATCAGGCTAGAATCTTATGATTTACATAATGTCGATAGTCTAAATGGTTTCCCTATCTCACGTAGCTTGAATAAGATACCACAGACCATATGGCCTTTCCTCATTCCACCACGGTTTACCGGGATAAAGAGATTCCCCAAGTGCAAATAACTTGGGGAGCATGAATGATTAAGGTCCCTTGAGACGTAACAGCCACCTACCCAGGAGGAAGTCTCAGTAAGGAATTTTAAACATGTTAAACATTTTAATACTTGCGAAACTTTGATACTATAGTGACCCTATGGTCTACGGTACCCTCACCGATTTTCATAAATTAGCTTAGAAGCTTGAAATTTTTTATCAACCTGGCTCGGGCTATATGAAGTTGCACCGTGTGAGTTTTTTAGGATTAAATGGCATACCAACAGCTCGGCGATATTAGCCGCGAGGAGATAACCTGAAAATGATAATATCAAATCTATTTTCACGAGCAGGCTAAAATTGTCCCGGATATTAAAGTAGAAAAAAAAAGTTACAAATGCATTTCTTCAAGTTTTCAAAGATAAGCCTCCCCTCTTCCACCCCCGTTACAATAGAACTGAAGTTGTCGTCAAGCAATATCATATCGGCGGCTTGTTTCGAAACATCAGACCCTGATATGCCCATGGCTATTCCGATGTCTGCTTTTTTCAAGGCGGGGCTATCATTGACACCTTTTACAAAGTCATTTAAGAATTATTGTCTGTCTTTCTAGGTAAAAGCTTATTAAACCACTTGCCATCTCCCGTTACTGCCACAATCTGAAATTAGCAAGAAACATTAGGGCATGAAACAGTTTGGTAAGAATGCGTGGGGCGGGGGGGGGGGGGTTCAATATTATTTAGAGGATTGACTTAAGGGCTCACTTTTCCAAGTCGCTGGAACCCTTCCACGATAATTAACTTTTGTTGAGGTGAAACTCGAGCGAATACAATCTCTGAATGGTTCCTAAATTATTGGGATTAAAATCCATTAATAATAATCAAGGCCGAGTAGTAGTAGTAGCCGATGGTTGAACAGATATTGAAATTCTACCCTAAAATATCGTCCAGCTCATTTGTACTCATTTCCAATAACTCGGCACCATTTACTACAGCCGCACAACAAGTACTTGGATCCACGTCGTCCACATCAATATTCAATCGCTTAGCCTTGTCCTCTACCGTCTCGTTTCCTAGCGAGTGAATTACAAGTATAATTAACTACTTGGCTTATTTATCATAATAATTAGCTGTGAAGGTTGCTTCTTTAATTAAAATTCTAACCTTCTGAAATGATTCCAACCTTTCTAGCAATGGCCTTGGCAGTGATGGGATGATCTCCTGTCACCATCACTACTTTAATACCAGCTTCTCTGCAGCACTGAACTGCGTCCGGTACACCAGGTCTGGGGGGATCGATCATGGAAATCAGTCCGACGAATGTTAACCCTTCGTTAATGAACTCTGTATTGTCCGAGTCGAACTGGTGGCCTACGGGGTACTGGTCTTCCGGGAGCATGAGGTCACAGAAACCTTGTCGATTATTTTAAATGTCAGTTTAATATTTCATAAGGATTTACACAGACAAGACATGCCCCGTTTTCTTTACCTATAACTCTTTCTCCCATCCCTCCGAGTTCTTCATAGACGTCATTAAATTTTTTTTTCCATGTGGCATCGAGTTCGTGAATGGTGTCACCGACCCTAATTTTGGTACAAAGATCGATGATTCTTTCCGGTGCCCCCTTTCAAATTAATTGAAGTTGTAATCACAGTAAATTTGAAATCTCCGTTATTATATTATAATATACGTTCTTATTGTTGGTACTTAAGACTAACTTTCATAACCATAAGATACCGTCCGTTCAATTCATGAACCGAAAGCTGCCATTTGTTTGAAGAATTGAATGGAACTTCAAATACTTTTTTCCGTTCCTTCTGATACTTTTCGACTGAGCCTAGGTGCATTTCCATATTTCGAAGTATTGCAGACTCAGAAGCGTCCCCATTTACAATTCTGCGAAGATTTATTGTTATGATTATATTTTATTATGCCATCGTATAAGGTGTACTAATATGTAACTACCTATCTGGAACTGGAAGCGCTTCCTGGTCAGCCAAAAACTTTGCTCTGCTACACAGAGTAGCCACTCTACTAAGGAAAGAAAATCCAATGTCATCCGGTTTAAATTCAGCTGCGTCTGGAGAAGCCTCGACAATATGATTTCCAAACCACATATGAGATGCTGTCATTTTATTTTGGGTCAAAGTTCCAGTTTTATCTACATGATATCGAAGATATTAAGACCTTTAACAATTTAAATGATGAAATTTCTTTGGATAAACAGCTATAGTTCCATACCAGAACAAATAACGGAGCATGAACCAAGGGTTTCGACAGCATGGAGCTGTCTTACCAAGCAATTCTTCATGGCCATTCTTAAAAGTATAGATAGAATTAGAATGAATTTAATCTCAACAGGATTTATTTTTAAAAAAGGCTTTGGAAGCTTTAGATATGTTATACCTTTTTGCAGTAAGAGCTAATATAACTGTGAAGGTAACTAACAGCCCTTCTGGAACATTTGCGACGATGATCCCGATCAAAAATAATGCCGAGTCGATGAGCTTGTATCCCATTAAAAGCGAAATTATGAAGAAGGTCACTCCAAAGAAAACGGCGACCCCTGTAATCATCTTAATGAAGTAGGAAACCTATAATAATCAAAAGAGTCGAAATTAAAGAAGCTTCAAGTATAAAATAAAAATATGTATAATTCCTTACAAGTCAACAAAAGAATTGTTATAAGCATAAAAACTAAAAAAGAAAAATAAGAGGGAGAAGAATTTAAAGACAAAATCTTAAAGCTAGAAAAATATATTTAAAAACTCACTCAAAAATACAAAAAAATTAAACTATATGATGCTGAGTCTAAACTAAATGAATAACCATAAAAATTTATGCTCACTATTAATAAATTTTTTCTGGAAAAAACCTATATAATAAAAATTCAGTTTGATATAAATGAGAGACATCGTGAGTTTTGGGGATTATTAATATCAAATTTTCAGAAATTCAAGTAAACCCTATCGCGATTTGTCACTTCACAGATAGACCGACAGATAATATTAATGTTAGTAAGCTGAAACGAAATGCCTTAAAAGAAAAAAAATTGAGAATCGTGGAAATCGTGGAAATCAATGAAATCTTGGGAAATCGTTGAAAATCATGTAAAGCAGTTGGACACAATTTAAAATAAAAGAGAAAACTGGATATTATAAAAACGATCGCTGCTAAATTGGTATAAGATACCAATATTTTATGAAAACTTTATAAACTTCATAAACTTACTTCTCTGGACATAGGTGTATCAACAACGTCCATGCCTGATGTTAAACCTGGACAAATTTATAATTTCTAGTGATAAGGTCGTAAAATTTCTGTATTAAAAAGCAACTTATAATTAAAATAAAATTTTGTTGCAATTGGAAAAAAAAGAAAGAAGTTAAACCTGCAATTCGACCAATGAAAGTTCCATCTCCAACTGCCACAACGATTCCCGTCGCCGTTCCTGCGGATTTAAAAAAAACGAGTTTGGCCGAAAATTCTGAATGCAACCGACAACCCAAGCCTTTAATAGTGTATTCCAACCTTCTAAAGCGTTAGTTGAAAAGAAAGCCAAATTCTTTGTCTCCATCGGATTCTCATCGGTACAATTTGATGATCGGGATTGAGGCTCGGATTCTCCAGTTAGAGATGAGTTGTCAACCTATTTCATTTTGATAAATATTATTTGTCAACTAATTGGGACTACCAAGCTCACCTTGAATCCCATGCATTCAATTATACGGATATCCGCAGGAATGCTGTCACCGAATTTGACCTAGAATAATTATATTATTATATATGTGTAAGTTTACTAGTTGTTATTTTTGTGCGACCTGGAAGAGACCAAGACTTATTTTGTTTGACCGGTTGTATCGCAAGAAAAATTAAGGCTAAACAAACAAACAAACAAACCTCGACGATATCACCGACCACTAGCTCCGTTGCGTTTATATTCGATAGTTTTCCCTGCCTTGTAACGTTTGCAAAACTTGGGACCATCTTGGCAAACGATTCCATGACCTTGCCGCTGGAGTATTCTTGGTAAAAAGTAAATAAGCCTAGAACTATGACCAGCACTCCTAATACGACCCCTAGGTAAAGCTGGGGGAAAAGTCTTTGTTAGTTAATGATTTTTCGAAATTCGATTTCAATGTTATTTTCATTAGTAATCATGAAACTCCCTACATTGTCTGACGGAGGGTCCTCCATTTGAAAATTTTGTGCGACATAAGCAGAAAGACTGAGGATCGATCCCACCCACAACAGAAGCTGGAAACCTCCTACGAGCGTCTTGAGGAACTTAATCCACATGGGTTCTATCTTCGGTGGGGTCAATTCATTGCGTCCATATTTCTCTTGGTTTCGTTTCACTTGCTCTAGGTCAAGGCCCTTTAAGGTAACAATTGACAATTTAGAAAATGTTATCCCTCCATAGATATAATTATAACCAGTATTTCCAAATAGTTATAATTTACTTTAGTCTCATCAGTTCCATAACGATTGAACAGAGTTCCAATATCTACTTCATGGTAGTCAATTTCCATCTCCTTCTTCAAGTAGGAAATGGATTTCCTCCTGACCGCAGAGCTGTGCCCCAAGTGCACCTCTTGCATCTGCAAACCCCATCCGGTAAAAAATTTCTAATAGTTCAACAAACATGTTTTTAAAACTTGATCTGCTAACCTGGGGGGCTTCATCTTTAGTGAATTTAGGATCCGAAAATCCTACGCCAAGTTTTCCATTTGAAGATGTCCCTGAAGCCTTCCTTGAGAAGCTGGAGGCTCTTCGTTCCGGAGCCCAAACCCTATCGTTCGCCTAAGTAATCAAGAAAGAAATTAGTCCCAGCCAATTGGGGCACAATGGCTCAAAATTAAGGTAAAGCCTACGTCGATAACGATGGACATCCTCTTTGTCGAAAGTCGCCTTGGTTCGGCCATCTTAAACTATTTTATCCCGTAACTTCCTCTAAGAGTTGGACCTTCGTTGCCCTAGTCTCAGATTCGTTTAGATAACTGATAAATGTTCAGCACCCTCGCACAGTGTCACGACTTAATCACAAACATCATTTTCAGGTGTTCGATGTTTTATTCACCACGTTGGCGATCCAAACTAAGTTCCACAGCTAGAGGGTCCAATACTACAAAGCCAGGTAATGGAATGAAGACCTATTGCTTGCTGAACAGAGGTTCGATCACTGCAGGAGAAAAGGTACGAGTGAATCCAACCGTCCCAAGTTATTGGTTCTTTAAGATTTTGCAGGGAAAGATGTGGATCCTATTCATGGTATAGAATCTCTTGTATAATTTTTTTACTGGATTCAGAGCAAAGAAAATGGTGATGATGATGATGGTAGTAATTTACACTACTTTTTCCATATTGTCTTGTATCCTCATTTCATTGAAAGCAGTTTGGACTTCATTATTCATGCATGATCATTTATTTCTAGCTTAATTGTTATTCTAATTATGGAAGTAAGTGTCAAGTATATATAATAATTTATATATTATTATATATGTCTGTAGTACGTACTGATTATTATCGTACGTCTGTTTAATGCTCTATTAAGATTCGTGATAATCCTATCCGCCTGCACTAAGGAGTTATATGTACATGAGACACGCAGACCGCACTGAACTAGTATAAGACCTTGGGTAACTTTTGTTCGGTTATCGATATCCGTATTCCCGAGGGCGAGTGGACCACTTCATATTGACCAGTGGTGCATAGTAATGGGATGTACAGCTAGGAACACATTATTAGTAGTTGGGGATGCCTATATGTGAAATTAATTGCATGCATGCCTATTGTCCATCTCAGATCCTAAATATACCTGGTCGATTGTTAGAGTTGATTCTTGGCAGGTAATATATAGATATCGTATTGGGATGCTAATTAGTTTGCTAGGTGATTGGAAATTCATTATTAAAGTCCGTATACATAATTGTAAGTATAGCCCAATGCTTACTTAACTATTTTTCCATCTCTGGTGTATGTGAGCTTTTAAAGTTATAGCGATCGTGCCACGTACCCCTGAGCTTGTTACCTTCGTGAACTTTGCCTTCCTATTGATATTTAATTATTAATCGGGATTTTATTTAAAAGTTCAAGCTATGAGTGACGGTTAATGGGTCTGGCTGGGGTCTAAAAATAATCTTGCTAAATGTAAATCCTACCAAGGGAATTGTTTTGCTGTGTTTGTGCCATGTGTGGCTGTGCATTTTTAGATCTTCAAATCGGTTTCATCGTCACTTACACGCCTTATTCAAATCGGTTTCATTGTCAGGAATGGACAGGCTGATTCTAATTGCTTTTCCATGTCGGTGGGGCTCTAAAATTAGGAAACTATTAGCAGTTATAGGATAATTGATCATATCTCACATCGCTAGATTAAAATTTTTCCTTGCGGCCGTGTATCATTGAAATGTTCGAAAGATTTTTGAAATACATTTAAAATCATTTTTTTGGATCCTTAAGAGTCAAAATTTGAGACATGACATGCTGCTCAGAGGAAATCGGGTTTTTAAAGGAACATTTTGGCAGAGGAAATTTGTATCTAATTATAGTAGATTATTTTTTGAAGAGAAGTGGCACTGAATAAGTAGGTAGGTACATACAATGGTCACTGGTATTATATTTATGAAATGATCATTGAAATGCAGATTTTGCAGCTCAATTTCAATTAGCATGTTTTTAAAAAGGAAACTTAGCATTAATGACTACTTGGTTCGTGTTGATGTTATATTATTCTGAATTGCGGTCTGGAAACCTTGGATTTTGATTTGATCTATTTTTAAGATGAGGAGATTATGATAATTGTTTAGCTGCTAAATGGTGTGACGATTATTTCCTTGGGGAACTAGTAATGTTTCAGTGATAACAAAGCTGTGGGTTTGTTACCCGTGTTAAATCGGCTCTTCAATTACTGTGTGCTTTGAATCTAATACTTCTAGGTACTAACAAATCTTCACAACTTTTGAATCATATCTCTGTAGTCTCAGTGCATCTTTCAAATGCTGATCTGGAATGATCTGATTTAGATTTCTAGCATATTTCTTCCCTGCCCTGCTTCCTATTGGCAGCATATAATTTGTAAATGTAAGGGAGATAATGAAGCCTAGCTAATGAGCTGTATACGAAGTCTTGTATACGAAGTCTTCATAAGTCATGGTAGGATAGACATACTAAAATTAGTTCTACGTCATCAGATAACTCCGAATCCAGGCTGTTCAAACCTGTTCCAGGTTCAACGTTCATGATCATCTGGATTGATTTCCGCACACTAATTAAGCCCGCTCATGAAACAATGTCAAGAAAGACAACGAGGGTAGAATAATAGAATATATTATTTCTATATGAGAGTTGACTGTTCACTTTATTTAAAAACACAGTAGTATTAACTAACTTAAAGGTAAGGGCAGGAGGACAAAAACTAGAGTATAAAAAAACCCACCAAAACAATTGCCAATGCTTCATGAAGAATCACAGTGAGATAATTGATGTTCGGAAATATTCTTTAGACTTGTGGAAACTGGAAAATATGACTCAGAGCTCATCCTTCTCCCCAGGGTAATTGGATGAGTTTCCAGGGTTCGAGAAAGACTGAAGTTGTGCAATGATCTTGTCCCAGAATTCCATGCGGTGTGTAAAAGGCTCCCGGACAATTACTTTAGGCTGGAGATCAAGATTATACCACTTGAGCTTCTTCCGCTTTATCTCATCCGTACTGATGGGCATCCAAGGGACTTTGGGTGAGCCCATGGACTCCATCACATTCCTTTATGAAAGTAATTCAAAATTACAAACCATATTCAGTTTAGGAAAATAACCCGACCTACCCAGTCTTAACAAATGAAGCCCAGAGCTTGACAATTGCCCGGGAAAATTCCTCAGACCTAGAGTTGGGCTTAAGGGCTGGAAACCTCGGGCTGTCGAAAAAGTACTGCATATCGTCCCCATGACTAAAGACCATTGAATTCATCTCTTGAGAATTGTTCAATATATTTTTTTTAAACAATAACCATAAGGATTACCTGACTCCTATAGGTTCTTTAAATGCATTCCCATGGAACAGATTAAGAATACTCCAGTCCCCATGAAATCCTAAGATGAAAGGGTAGACAGGGACGTAGTTGGCTTGAAGTAACGCAGCCCATCGGACACCATGATTAAAACTTCGATCTGAATACAAATTGGTTAAATTTCTTGAAGTCTCTGGCCCAATCTTTTTTTGCCCAAAATAGAAGCCTCGTATCGTCCTCGAGATTTCCATGAGCTGGTCCTCCGATGCATTTGGAGTTGAATCGTACAAGAAAGTTATTGGAGACAGTCGGTTCCAGTCTTCATTCATATTTCTTAGTAATTCTGCGTTTCTTAAGATAGCTTTTCGAAATGAACAAAGAGGGTTTACATTTTATTTTTTGACCATCCACTAATTAAATAGATAGAATTTCATTACTACCAGCTGAATGGAAAAGAAGCCCTTCGTCTTCCATTATCCCGGTTATAATTGGGACTTTGTTGAATCTCCCTTCAGTCAGAAGTACCAATGGGTCTTCTGTAAGAAATACGTCGGATACATTCTGACCTTCACGAAGTGTTTCCACAACAGGGCAGTACGGAGTTAGGGGATCGATATACCATTTCTGTTACAAAAGAGTTGATACAAAATATTAGGATTAGCTTAGCTTAGACAAGGAGAAGATTATTGAAATATAGAATTACATTCAGCTTAATTTGAACAATTTTTCGGAAATCCAGCTTTCGAAGACAGTCGACCAAAGCGCTTGATGGCTCGTGAGGACAATCCAAATTCTCTGCTAATTCTTGAGCAGTCTTTTTTGGATTTTTGTGTAAGCTCCATGGATTTAGCGCTGAGCCGCTGATGGTAACAGCCCGATGAAAAAGACCTTCGTTAAATATATTTAACAATCAATTGTTTTTTAATCAGTAGCTTGTTTTGAATATACCTTTACTCATTGGGGATAAAACATTAAAAGATACCGATGCACCACCTGTATAGTAAGGGGACAACAACTAGGTTACAACTGTAATCTGTGCATCTTGAAAAGTTAAAAACATCCTTGAAAAAATCTTTAATACAACCTGCACTCGTTCCCATTAAAGTGACCCTATTTGGGTCACCTCCAAACGCTTTTATGTTTTCTTGAATCCACAGTAAAGCCCTTGACTGATCTTTAAGGCCCATATTACCTTGAATTACTTCATCCCCTGTGCTTAAGAAGCCTAGAAATAAAAATCCCTTCCTACCGTGTCATCAATTATGGAGATTTTAATTGCAATAAACGTGTTCTTTTTACCTAAAGCGTTCAATCTGTAGTTTAAGGTCACGAGAAGCACATCTTCATCCGTGAAGTATGAGCCCCCGTAGTCGTTTCCTGTTCCATACTTGTAAAGCCATTAATATCCACATTTCATTAAAAATTTCCATGCAAATATTATTTGTTAATTTAAAATTTCAATAATGTATAACTTGATTAAGATTTTAATTTATTAAATCCCTTAGTACCTGGTAAGCTCCGCCATGGATAAAAACAGCCACTGGATGATTACCAGTTAACTATAAATATTTTCCAAACTTTCCTTTAAATTATTTCCTTAATCGCTTAACTCCTTTTTAATTAAATCCTAACTTTTGGTGTATAAACATTTAAATGCAAGCAACGTTCTTCTCCAGTCACCGTTTGAGTGATTCTCTCAAGTTGAGGACACACAGGGCCGAATTTAGTTGCATCTCGAACACCTTCCCAAGATTTTGGTGGTATTATGATTTTTGCTAATACAAATGACATAAAAATATTCGACATTATGATACACAATTTTCAACAACTCATATACAACTATATAACGCACACCAAATATATTTGCTCATAAATACATGCGCATATTCCCATAAGAAAGAAACAAACACACATGCACACATTTTCCACATTTTCACTTTTCCCACTTTCCATTTCCCACTTTTCCCACTTTACATTTTCAATTTTCCCTTTTTCCCTTTTTCCATTTTAAATTTTCCCCTTTCCCTCTCTTTCCATTTTAAATTTTCTCCTTTCCCCTTCTTTCCATGTTTCAACTTTTTTGAACCGACTCACTTATTCTTCCCAAAACCTTACAATACTCAACCAATATCTATTATTTTAACATTTTTTACACAACACACCTTTTCTTAGGTTTTGATAAAAGCGCAATATCTTTTTACAATTTTAAAACAATTCTACCAATCATAATTTTCTATCCCGAGCAAATGCTTATCTGATCAACTTTTCCGTTCGTTCATCTGTCCGTCTTCACACTGTTAAACACATAAAAATCAAACAAAAAAAACCAACTAATTCCAAAGTATTTGGCATGTAGAAAGGCAAAGTTCAAAGATGAAGCATATCAGTCCCAATATTGACCAGTCCGACTGAAATATTTTAAGTATTTAATAACTTGGGTTTAGAGCTACAAAACCTTGCAATCCTTATACTTTAGATAATAAATAATAAATAAATAAACATGTACCTCCAGTTTTAAAATTCAGTATGCATTTTTGTGATTGTAAACCTACTAGGGCATATTTTTTTAATTTACATGAAAAATTTGCTTGGTGTGGAATCACAGTGACAAGAAACTTCATAGTCGCTAGGAATAAGTTTTTTAAAGTAATTTTTTTTGATTGATTACAAAATTTACAATAAATTTTTGAAACTTTGATCCAACTTAACTTATTAATTTAGAACATTGTTAAAATATGCTCCAACTTAACACGTTAAAATTGCTCCACCTCGTTAGTTAAAGCCTGAATGCTATCTTGAACAAAAATTATATTTTGCTAATTGTAATTTGCATGCCGGAATCGGTATATTTGTTGTATTAAATATATGTTTATTTGCGGAAGAACAGTATTCAGTTCTGTTCGAAAGATGTGTAATAACAATGTTTTTTGGGTAAAAAGTTCTGTGATAGATTTCTGGGGTTAGATATTACTAAAGTCAATAAGCCAAGAGTAGTCTGGGCCCATTTATTTCATTGTAGCACAAGCAAGCAGTAGTCCGGTGTCATAGATTACATTATAACACAAGCTAAAAGTAGTCTGGAGCTGTTTGTTGCACCTGCAATTATTAGAAGTGGAGAGTAAATGCCATCAACGTAATTGTATTTTAAAAGATTTTTGGATGAATCGTTGTCTTTGGATAACGACCCTCATGAATTTTTATCATAGAATGACCAACCGACAAATAGTTTTAGTAATTTGGCTTTTGCTCGGTTAATACAGTGACACCAATACGAGATGATTTTCATAATTTCTTTAATATGTCGCTCGACTTTAAGTTGCAACCATCACTATTTTTAACATTGGTCATTTAAAATTGCAAATTTATTATATTATATTATATTATATTATATTTTAAATTTAAAATTCTGTGTTCATTGTATGGTATAATTTGTAAAAATAAAACCAAATGATTTAAAAAATTTCAACTGAGACCTAGGTTACTATTTTATTTTTGTGGGGACTTCTTCACATGTAATTTCTCCCATTTTTTCAATAAACCACGAAGCAATAATCATTGTAATAAATATCAAATCTATAAAACCCCGAAAATGTACCTTTAAATATAGAAATTACAATAACTTTGACATCACTAAATTTATGAATTTGCTTTCTAGCCTTTTTCAATTTCGATTTAATTCATTAAATACTCTTGATACTTAATTCCAATAACTTATCGACCTGATACTAAAACTGTTTGACTCTAATTGTCCAATACTATCTAAATCGAACAGGTCAAAAGAAACTCCCAAATATTTATCTGATAAAACTAGAAACCTTAATTCAACTTAAAGTTCCAAGTTAAAGTTCAACAAGAATGAGCACTTAAAACTTTAAATTGCACAAATTACTAATTGATCGGAAAGTGTATCCACAATGACACCAAACAATTTTATAATCTTGAAATTAAGGAAAAACGGATGTGGTCAGTTGTAAAAATGTGTAAGAAGCCCAATTCTAATTCCAAAACTTAGTTTGACGTAAATGTATTGATCAATCATTACAGTAATATCTCTAACGCCCATGTCACTGTTCCATCTCCGTCTAAAACTTTGCAAATAAATGTACTATCCACTTTCAAATTTTGGAAACTTAACTCTTTTCAACTACTCTGAGTTAAGCCCCGGCCACACTGCCGTCGAAAATTGTTGGTCATCAACGTAAATGTATCTAGCAAGTGTTTGCAACATAAAAAACTGTAATCGTTAACACTTCATTTCCCATTTGTTACGAACAAAAGTGTACACACATAAAGCCCGGGCCACACTGCAGTCAAGTACAGTCGGCAACACGTTTTTCTCGACATTTTTGTTATTGACAACGTTCACACTGCCAAGTTTTGTTGATAACAATTTGTTGGGAACAAAATTGTTCCAAACTTTTTGTCATCAACCTAAAATATTCTGTCGTTCAAACTGCACTTGTTTTTCATGTAAATTTCTGTTCACAACTGTCTCAAACCAAAAAAACCAAAGATGAACAGTTTCATCTTTGGTTTTTTTGTTAACAACATATTTGTGTGTACTCTTTTTTTGGTAACAAAAGTGAAATGCAGTGTGAACGATTAGAATTTTTTGTGTTGCAAACACTTTGGAAACACATTTTTGTTGTAAAAATTGTATTTGACCTTAGGTGTGGCCCGGGCTTAACTGTTCTCAAACCAAAAAAACCAAAGATGAAACCGTTCATCTTTGATTTATTTGGTTTGAGAACAGTTGTGAACAGAAATTTACTTGAAAAACAGGTGCAGTTTGAACGACAGAATATTTTTAGTCGGCAAGGGAATTTTTGCTCACAACAAACTGTTGTCGACCACAATTTGCAGTGTGAACGTTGTCAATAACAATATTGTCGAGAAAAACGTGCTAACGAATGTAGTTGACTGCAGTTTGGCAGGGGCTTTAGATTGTGGTAATACATAACTTACTCAAGGCCGTTTTACAACCAACGCTGCTCTAACGAGAAATACATTACACAATTAGAAGCTAGTTTTCTCTAACAAACAACAATTCAAAGATCACTTCCTACATTTCAAAGGTCATCGTTAACTTTTGAAACAAACTAAAGAAACTAGATACTAAACTTAATTTGTGTAACAAACTTAAATAAACTTTGACATACAACGTAACGACGTGAGACAATGTTGAGAAATATAACGTCGACATTAAACCTTAAATTTTCACCACTATTCAGTCTTTGTTTCATCAGACACAAAGCACAGAAAACGTTACACACCATTTAACATGGCCTGTATTTGTTGAATAAAAGGGAAGTGTTTCATAGATATTGCGCAGGACAAAAGTTATGTTCGTTGTAACGGTAGTCCTTGTTACGGAACAAGGTTTTACCAGATGGAAAGTAAGCTTTCCAATTCATAATGAGACTTTGCCCAAACAAGTTGTTCTTTAAAAATAAGTTGAACATTCAAATAATTTGGAAATATTTAGTTCGCCAGATTTTCAAACTTTCGGAAAAATTATAAATAGCCTGTAAAACATTCTGAAAAAGTTGAATAAGGGTAAGTGAAATATACATTAACATATATTACTTTAAAATTCAATATAGCTTTTTGTTTTGGTAATATATTTAGTACAATCAGTTGTTAAAATTCCTTAAATCAGGCAGGAGATGTAATAAATTACATTTTATTTAAAAAATCCTAATCATCATGAATTTTTCAACCAATTTATATATATTATTGTTATAAAAAAAGTTTTATGTATTTATTTTATGTATTTTATAAATTTTTTTAGAACCAGTTTATGTTTGTACAAAGTGTGGAGACAAATTCAATACTAGATCTACAAGGAGGACACATATGTATAATTCACATCCTAGTAAGTTAATTAACAATTACAAATCATCTTTTGTGATGCTTTCATAAATTTTTTTTTTCATTTCTTCATTTAAGAAGAAGTTCATGTTTGTACTGTGTGTGGCGAGGATTTTAAAACTTTTTATAAAAGGAGGACACATATATATTCTGCACATCCAAGTAAGTTAATGAACCATTTTATTTAAATTTTGTTATGTGTTTAAAACATAAACGTTTTTCCCTTTATATTTGAAACATTGTATGTTTGCACACAATGTGGACAAGAGTTAAATACATCAAAAGAAATGGATTCTCATATGGGAAAAACCCATCCAAGTAAGTAAATTCATAATTATGTATTGTAATGTGTTCAAATTAATCAATTTCACATATTCATTTTAGAATCAGGTTACAATTGTACAAAGTGCGGAAAAGAATTTTAAACAAAAAATGAAGTAGGAAAACTTATGGATAAAGCACATCCAAGTAAGTTAATCAACCAGTTGTTATTCAAAAAAGTTAAAACTTCGTTCGTTAAGAATTTGATTTTTACTTTTGTTTTAAAACAAGTTTATGTTTGTACAAAGTGTGGAGAAGAGTTAAAAACTATATATGAAAGGAAGGTCCATATGCCTAAAGCACATCCAAGTAATATGTTTAACCAATTGTTTTATTAATTTAAGACTATAAAAAAATCCATTGTTAACCCTTTATTCTAGAAGCTGTTTATATTTGTACAGTATATAGGGAAGAATTCAACACTGAAAATAAAAGGCGTACACATATGGATAAAGTACATCCAAGTATGTTTATCAACCGTTTTTATTAAAGATTAAAAAAAATTATTTTAATTTTTTACGATCAATTTATTTTTTTGATTCAGTTTATCTGTGTCCAGATTGTTGAGGAAAATTTAAAACTTTAACCGAAAAGATGACACACAGAAGTAATTCACATCCAAGTAAATCGATAAACAAAGATTTATTAATAATTTGAGAGCGAATATTAAAATAGTTTTATTATTTTATTTCAGAAGTAATTATTCATTGTAAAAAGTGTAGTGAAGAATTCACAAATGCAAGAGAAAGAAGGTCATATATGTATAAAGCACATCAAAGTAAGTTGGAGAAACATTTATAATTTTTTTTAAATCAATTATTATTAATCGTTTTATCGATATATTTCAGAAACAGTATATATTTGTACAGTGTGTGGTAAAGGATTCAAAACTGAAAGTAACAGGGGTTCACATATGGTTAAAGAACATCCCAGTAAGTGTATCTACCAATTTTTAGACATGAATTATAATACATTGAATTCATGTTTACCTATTTATTTTAGAATCAGTTTATATTTGTATAAAGTGTGGCAAAGAATTTAAAACGAGAAAGAGATGAATGCACATGTACGCAACTCACATTCAAGTAAGTAAATTAACCAATTGCTAATACTAATTGGCGAGAAATTATTAAAAACTTTTGACATATTTATTACTGGAGCAGTTTATCATTGTCACACTTGTGATGAAAATTTAAAACGAAAAATGAAAGAAGGTCACATATGTTTAAAGCACATCCAATTAAGTTGATTAGAAACAATGAACCGAAGGAAATGGATGATGACATCAAATTTGCGGTGGAACACTACATAGTAAATCCACAAAAACTAATTTGGGAAAGGCAACTGAAATTAAAATTGATGAAGAAATCTCAATCCTGGAATATGAGGGGGATAAACTCATGAATGAAGTTACCTTTGAAGCTCATAGTATATCGTCATTGAGAGGGAAGCGTCAAACAAATGCAACTTAAAGGATTAAGGAAGTTGGAAAATTCTGGTAATTTCAGATTTTTGTTTCTTTAATGAATGGATTAATAAATAATTTTTATCGGTTGCAATTAGATCGGATTCGGAATGCCAAGAAATTTTTACCACATGTTGACCGCATTGCAGACACAATATCTCAAACCGGGATTAAAGTTTTTAAATTCATGGCGGCTCAGAATATGGTGTATAATACCCGACTTTCTAATTCCGATGAGAAAATCAAATGTTCTTGGTTCACCCCAGGATGTG
Source organism: Agrenia bidenticulata (assembly GCA_034694785.1). Classification (NCBI taxonomy): domain Eukaryota; kingdom Metazoa; phylum Arthropoda; class Collembola; order Entomobryomorpha; family Isotomidae; genus Agrenia; species Agrenia bidenticulata. Next base: position 20,283 of record JAQFYM010002746.1, read on the forward strand.
CTTTCCAAGAGGGAAAGGATGGTATATAAATCTTGGAACATTTATGTAAAGTACATTTTAAAACTGACAGCCCATTTTCCTGTCGAATGTGTAAAAGTGGTTTTCTATCATTTTGTTTTGCTGCTATTCATGTTTATTTTCAACATTAAAGTAAGAGCAATATAATTCGATTCAAAACGTGCTCTCTTGGCTTCTTCCCAATGCTAAACTAGGAGCTATAAGGAATTTCCGCATATGTGATTTCTTCATTGCGGAATATCCGCATATGTTTTTTTAGTCCGTTCGTTCGGGCTTATACAATTACCTCCGTACGTATATCCGTCTGTCTATACGATAACTATCGATACTTTAACAAGAGCTCCTGTTTATAGCTGCACTTTCACCCCGTTATCCACCAGCTCCACCAACTTAAATAGCTCCATGGCATCATCCAACTCCTGAAGCTCCACTTCTCCACTTTCACCACTTCATCCACCAACTTAAATAGCTCCATGGCATCATCCAACTCCAGAAGCCCCACTTATCCACTTTCACCGCTTCATCCACCAGCTCAACCAACTTCACTAGCCCCACTCTACCCACCATTGCACAAGCTCCACTTCATTAACAAGAGCCAAGAGAGCTCTTGTTTCTACTTTAAGATTGCGTAGAAGCCAAGAGAGCTCTTTGAATAAGTTTAACATTGAGGAAAAAGCAAGATGATAAAAAACATGTGCGGATATTCCAGAATGAAAAAAAAACCATATGCGGATATTCCGCAATGATAAAAAACAAACGTTTGCGGATATTCCGCATAGCTCCTATTTTAACATTGCGGAGAAGCCAAGAGAGCTTTTGGATGTCATCTTACATCGGGGAGAAGCCAAGAGAGCTCATGGACGTCATTTAACATTGGGGAATAAACCAAGAGACCTCTTGGAATAGGTTTAACAACGAAGAAAACCCAATATGATAAAGGTACATACGCGGATTTTCCGCAATGAAAAACCTACTCCAAACAGCTCCGTATAGCTCCAACTTTAACATTGGGAAGAAGCCGAGAGAGCTCTTGTATGTATTTTAACAATGGGAAGAAGCCAAAAAACCTGTTGGAATAAGTTCAACCAGAAGAAATCAAAATGATAAAAAAACATATGCAGTTATATCGCATTGATAAAAAAACATTTATTATCAAATTATTTGCAAATCCACACATGCTTTCATTAATAAATCATATTTCCAAAAAATTTTAATCGTAACTCTAAAAAATTCTAGCCATACATGTTATACGTTAAACAAAATGGAAATAAGAATCCATTAATGTATAAGCGGTAATAAAATAAGTTGAACAACATATTTTAAATTGATACTGTCATTTTCTGTAGTAAAAATTCATATTAATTCCTATAAATATTCTAAAACGCATCTCCATTAAGCTCAACATACTCCCTAGTTCCATCGTCCATAAGGGGGAGAAATTGATTGACAATGTCTTTCAAAGCCTGACTGTATGGTGCTAAAAACACTTTGCTATCTGGAGTGCCAAACACTCTGAATGCATC
>JAQFYM010002747.1:0-21821 GCA_034694785.1 Agrenia bidenticulata
AAATCTATAATATTGTTATTGATAAAAATCTTACTAAGATCTTGCTACCAACTTGCGTAAACAAAGCCGTAGTTTTTTTTACTATTTTATTTTAAAAATATATTTTACAAATTACGAAGCTGAAAACATATTATAATTGGATTTTTTCTTTTTCATTTTGCATTAAACAACCTTTTTTTATATTTGGCAAAATAAAATCTTGTTTTTGTGTGTAAAACACACAATACGTGCAAAACTCGTATTTTATAATATTTGCGACCATTTACAAAAAAATTTAGTATACATAACCTGCTTAATTGTCTTTTTTACAGTGGAAATGCGTTGCCAAAAATAACATGGGTTTTTGTAGACGAAAAAAAAAGTGTTACTTTTTTCTGTAGATGCGCAACAGACAGCAGACTTATTTGAGGAACCAAAACACTTAAAATAGAGCGTGTTAGCCAAAATTATTAACAAAAATCTTTTACGCATTTAAATGCTATATTAGCACTTTTTCGAACTGCATATGAAGTAAAAAGCTATGGTTCTAATTTACAATACAACAATATGTAGTTTATTTTAGATGTAACACTAATAAAAGAAAATAATTTTTAAATCGGGCAAATTTTATAATGTTGTTGCAGCATTCTGACAAAATGCGGCAACGCAAATATATGTGTGGTATTTATATAACCCGTTTTTATATAGGTTTAGTAATTATTGGACAATATCTTACAAGTATTAACTGTAAAACTTTTTTTTTTTTTTTGTAAAAAACGAAAAATTAATTCGCACCACATACATTTTGTTTACCTATACATAAAATTTACAGTTGATATATAACTAAGGGCGTGTCTTTTGCATTTGAAAAAAAAAACTTATGTGTTTAAACGGTTTTTAAAAAAACAACAGTTGTGTCGTTTTCAAAAACTTTTGTAACTACTTTTGATGTATAAAAAAACGTGTCTTTTTTTGCCAAAGAAACGTTTACAATTACGCCCTAAACTATGCTTCGTTTTACAGTTGTAAAAAACGTTTTTTTAATGCATAAGGTCATGTCTTTTTCAGATTTCTTTTAAATATTATACGGGCAAAAACATTTATATCATAATAATATCTGTCTTTTGTACAAAATTTTAGGCCAGTGTTCTATACGCTTTTTTTTCGTGCAATTAGAAAATAGTTTAGATGTTTTTAAAGTCTTGCAAATTAGTTCGCGTAAAATTATAACAAAACGAGTGCATATACAGACTATCTTTATCAAATAGTTGCTTTTTGCTTACGACAAAAGAGCTAAAAACAATTTTTAGTACTAAATGCTACAGGAATAATAGCACATAATTAGGGCCTCGAAAATTCGTTGCATTTAAAATTACACGTGGTATAAGAGAAGCTAAATCAAAATCGAAACTTGCTAAATATTTATATGTATAGCATCTAGTATAGCTATAATTTTAAGTTGGTTCGAATTGATTTTTAACCATAGAAATTTACGATTTAGATTCATCATTTCATCCATAACTTTTTAATGGTCAGGGTGCATTTATTCTATCAAAAACAGTCATACATACTAAAAGACTATGTCAAAACATACTGGAACTCTATATCGAGTATTATAATGGATTTTTTACGCTTATTATTTATTTCTGTGACATTTCATTGCATAATTTAAATTGTTTTTCCTCTTAAAATTATAAATGCACCCCTTCATTGCAACAAATTTTAGCGCCCTACACAAAATAGATTAAAATGTAAGGAAAGACAGATTCTAGTATTTCTTTTAACATAAAGTTGCAATTTTGACTTTACCTTCCCATTCCATGCGTCTATCGTTATGTCATATTTTATATTAATAAAATTAATATAAATTATACATACACATTTTTATGTCCATTTATACGCATTGTAAGATGTATTTTTACAAATATTTTTTATTTCAATTATAGTCTTAATTTAGTTACCCTTCTATTTGAAGATAAGAAGGGTGAAAAAAACGCCCACATGCTAAATTATATGGAAATACTAAGTCAAAAAACAATATAAAAAATATAAATTGTTGCTTCAAGGAGTAGAACTTTCGCTTGTTATAATTTGTATTTTATTATTCTATTTTATCCTATGCCGGTAAAGAACACAAAATAACATCTAAAAAAGTGTTTTTTAAGCATGCCCTTAAAAGAGGGTCATTTGCAAAAATGTGTAGATGGCGTCATTTAAATTGTTCGATTTTCTTTTTATTTTGTGAAAAAGACACATCTGTTTAAAAACACGAACTAGTGTTTAAACTGTTTAGTAAAAGCGTTTCTGCTTGCCGAAAACGACACAAAAATAAAAGTTAATCCTTTTATTGCAAAAACATTTTTTAAAAACGTTGTTGATTGTCGACAAAGACCGTAGAAACAGTACGGGCAAAAACAGTTTATTGCAACGTATTTTAAACACTTTTTGATTGTTTAAAACAAAACGGTGCGTTTTTTTACAAACATATTGCAAACACATTATAAAAAAAAAAATAAAAATACCCGAGTTAATCTGAAAAAGGGTCACCCTAAGGTTTAAGTTTAATTGCATGTTTTGAAAATACAAAATATTGGTCATAAAGGTGTAAAAAAATTCAGCATATAAATGGGAATAAAAAACGCAGCGGCTTGGAAAGCAGGGGGGTGACGAAGACAACGTGCCCTCCCTTGTAAAAAAAGTGTAGCCTGAATTTAAGGCTAGGGGTTTTTGCGTGTGCAGAAATTTTTTAAATATAAAAAAACTCAAATTAGAAAATGTTCTACCAAATATTGACAACATAATAGATTTTTGCCCTTTAAATCGTGTTTTTATGGTATTTTTACTTTAAAAAACATTGACTAGCCCTAGTCAAAAAAAAGGGGCTACGCCAGTGCAATAACGTGTAATTTTTGCTACCTGGTTAAAAACTGTACTGTTAATATGCAATATTAAGAGCTTGCTTTAGAATTGAAGTACTCTGCTACTAATTAAATATCTTACCAATATTTTTATACTCGTAGGGATAGATAAAAATTCTATGATTGTAGATTCGGACATGATGGTATACATGAACAATAGCAAAAAACATCACATGATAAAAAAAATACTGTTTTCGTCTCTGAATGACATTGTTTTGATGCATAACTTTTTATTCTGATACATTCACACAGTAACATTTTATTTATTTATTTAATCTTTGTTTTTTTTATTATGCATTTTGAACATGGTTTGTGTACCCTATCGACTTAATCTTACTTGGTTTGCTTTACTGTAATCCAGCGGCTACAGGATTTTTTTAACGGAAGGAAGTCAGTGTTTTTTTTTTAAAAGGCTATAACAACATATTTTATGTATGTTTTAAACATTATTGTTTTTTTTGAACGTATTTATATTAAAATTTATTTATTTATTTATTTATATTTTTAAAATCATCAAAATTTATGCACAAAAAAGACCCCTGTCACGTCAAAAAGTGTCCCCCATCAAAAAGTTTCCCTTTATAAATATGGGGGTTTGACACTTGTGTCATCTTGATTGTTTTACTGTGGGAAAAATAACAATGATTTCGATAATTTTAGTGGAAACAATCCTGCTGCTCGTTTTCACAATCTACAGCCGAAACATTTAACTTATCATTTAAAAAATTAATCTTCTCAAAAAAAAATGGAGAAAACTCAAATTATTAATAAAAATGGTGATTTAAAATTTAATCACAAAAAGAACAACATTATATTTTTTAAGTGCTGAGAATTTCAAAATGCTAGTCAAGCAATTTTTTAATTTTCAAAAAAAACAAAAAAATAAATTTTATTAACGAGTTTATTGCAATAATACCCACTTTTTTTTTATAATTTCTATTTTTACCCACTTTTTTCTTATAATTTTTTTTAATATCCATAGAAACCAACAACTAAACTAAAAGGATGAAAAAAAAACAAAAAAGAGGCTCTAAATGTTATAAGAACTAAAAGAAGGTATTACATCACAAGAAAATACAATTTTGGCGTTGATGCGCTATGTATTATTCTTTGTAAATTACGACTTGTTCTAATGCTCCAGTACTTAAAGGCGAACTGTATGCTCTTTTTAGAAAGCACCTATCAAAGTGCATAATAGCTGAGGTCTAGCGCTAAATTACTTTATTTATACTTTGTTTGACAGGATTACCCTATATAGGGTATCACCTACTGCATAAACTTCATTGTCTCAAGTCGAAAAAAATATATAAGCATCCGTAACCTTAGATCCTAAATTCTACACGATATTTTGTATATTTTTGTCGGTTTACACTTTGAAAGTTTTCGCAGTAGGGGGTAAACCCCGAATGAGATAATCCTGTCTCGACAAGTTAAAAATTTAGTAATTTAAAGCTAGACCTCGGTTCGATTTACTTTGATAAGTGCTTTTCAAGATGGTCATACTAGTTGCTTTTTGCGCCGGGGCGGCAAAGTATGTCAAAATTAGTAAGGTATTATACACTGCGCATAAACGCCACAATTAAATTTATTTGTTATTCTTTACCTTTTTTTTGTGTACATTTAGTACCTTATTTTTCTTTTTATTATCCTCTTAGTTTAGTCGTTAGTTTCTATGAATATTAGAAAAAATTATGAAGAAAAAAATGGGTAAAAAGAATAATTATATAAAAAAAGTTGGTATTACTACTATTAACTTTCTTTTAAAATCTATTTTTTTTTACAATTTAAAAAATTGCCGACTAGCGTTTTGAAATTTTCAGCACTTAAAAAATATAACGTTGTTCTTTACGGATTAAAATTAAAAATACCATTTTGTTTAACATTTGGTGTTTCCTCCATTTTTCTTGGAAAGATCAATTTTTTAAATGAAAATTTAAGTTTTTCGGCTGATGAATGTGAAACAAATGAAACAGGATTGTTTTCCACTAAAATTATCAAAATCATTGTTATTTTTGACACTGTAAAACAATCACGATGACATAAGTGCCAAACGCCTATATTTATAGGGGGATACTTTTTGACAAGGGGGACATCTTTTGACTTTCAACTAGTGCCCGGCCGGACACTTTTCGACAGTCGAATTTTGCCCGGCCGGACACTTTTTGACGTCGAAAAGTGTCCGGCCGGACACTTTGTGAAAAAAACACTTTTTGACGTGACGTTTCCCTTACATTTAGCCGTGATTTTTTTTTTCTTAATAGAAGGGGGGTAACCCTCCTACTTACCCCCTATGTACGCCAGTGCTGCATTCATAAAAATTCACAAGTATTAAGTATAAAATGTAAATACTTTATTTAACATTGTTTTTTGTTTTTAAATATTATACATTGAAATTTATTTTTTGTTGTGACATCTAGACTTGTTTTTAGTAGCAAAATTAGTTTGTAAACATGTAATTAAAGTAAAATAACAAAGACTTACACTTTTTTATACCAGTAAACCGATATCTATATTTCGCAAATAAAAATACGCAGATAAAATATCAAATAAATCAAAAGAAGTGTTTTAAACTACTATTTTATACACCAAAACAACTAAAATGCTTACTTAAAGATATCAGAGGGCGGATCAAGATGTACAAAAATACACCCAAAAAAAAACTTTATGAGTATATACTTGGTTTTTTGAATAAATAAAATGATAAATATACAAATCATCATTATTCTTTGCTTTGTTGTAATTTTTTTTGATTTTTGATTGAATTTTTGAATGAAAATGGGTTTAAACTTTTTTTTTGCATCTTTGCGACAGAAATTGCGTTTGAAGAAATATGAATAATAGTTCAATGCGTATAACCTAGTGCATGAAAAAGAGCTTGGTCGTGTAAACTAAGATTTACCACTACGGACAGAAAGATGATTAAACAAAGCTTTTCTACAAAAAAAACAATTTTTTGTACACTAGCATTATCCTATTTTGCTTGCAAACAATAATCCGCATTTCTATAAAAAATGTGTTTGTGTATGAATAAATGTTTTTACTGCAATTTTAACTGTAAAGTAAGCTTTCAACAGCAAACAAAGTGCTTTTACAACCGCCAAAAAAATAACATGTAGTTGACATTAACACCTGTCTTGCAAACTAAGCATTGTTGGTTTTTTTTGTAAAAATCAGTAAATAAAGATTTTATTTTAAAAATGTAGTATTGTCTTTTTAAAAAATGTTTTTTTTTGCTGTCGCTTTAGCTGATAAAGGTGATTACTCTATAAAATTTCTGCAATGTAAGGTGGTTACATATATAAATATTTTTAGAAGAAAACAAAGCAATTTACCTTCTATAAAAAGCAATACAATTACACTATTTTTGTTATTTTTACAGTTTCCTTTGATATATAATTGAATAAATGTTTTTAAACGGCTTTTTGCGTACACGGCTTGTTTTACCTGCCTTTGGGTAGATAAATTTTTACTTGAAATTGTTATTTATAGTCAAAAAAAATTGATCATCTTAGCCGTAAAAAGTCACATCATAATCAATGTTGAACAATATAAATATTTTATTAATAGGCTTTTAATGTATACCGTATTCTCGCGGTAATAAGTCCATTTTCCATATCTTAAAAAATTTTAAATTTGCTGTCTACATAAAAAAAAAATATTTTTTCAAAATTCTTTATACAAATTGGAGTCTAATAACTGCTAATATACAGTAATGCATTTTTTAACTGCTCAGTGACGTAAACTTGTTTAATAACCTGTAAATTTGAAAATTAATGTGTTGTTTGTTGCAGTTTTTACAAAAAAAGACACATAATAGTAACTTTAACACTTTTACGATAACCAGCTGCTTTTTGACTTATATGCAACATAGAAGGAATAATTTTAGTTCGTAATAGAGCAACAAAAATATCTCTAAATGTTGCCGACAATAATTTTACGCCAGAATCTATTTGTTTCACTATTCAATTGCAGTTGAGTAGTCATAGTATTTCGCAAAAATATGATATACCGATTTTATACAAAGAATGCGGCATTTTACTGTGTAATATTGTCATGTCACAACATATTCCATTTTGCATGCGCGTTGTGCATTTTTGGCACACTGCCTGAATTGGTACCAGCAATGATCCAGTTTAAGCTTAAAACGGTATATTGCCCTGGATTTTTTATGATTACAAACATTCTTTCATTAATTGTTATTTTTATATAATACCCTATCACGCGAAGCATCATCTTGCAGGTATAATAGTAATAAGAAATCAGTTGATAGTCAAACATTATCAATATTTTAACTACCCAATACGTGAAAAAAAAAAAAATTATAGAAACGCAAATGTATTAAAAGAGGTGTCTGATATAAACCAAACGAATTAAAAGCAATAAGATGTATTTTTTGTAAACATTTGTGAAATATTTTTAGTTTTAAAATAGTTTGTATGTTCCACCTATAGATCAAAAATATCTAGATTTTCATATTTTTATTTTTTTAAAAAAGGGGTGTCTCCTAAATTTTGTTAGTAATTTTTTTATGCTATATATGGCTAAAAAGGTCTACAGGCGTTAAAATCAGACGTAAAGGTACATATTTCATAAAATGATTTCAAAATGCTTGTATAAATTCCTTATGGTATATTGCACCACACGCCTTTTTATGAGCTAAACAAATGCGTCAAAAAGGAAATTTGTCCCTATTTTAAACATAAATATGGCTGTAAATGTTGCAATTAAATATTTCAACTTCCACATAAATAGATAATCAGTAGTTTAGTATCTTTTGTCTAATTATAACCTACGTAATAAAAGTCAAAACGTCTTTTATGGGTTAAAATTGAACCCTTTTTTAAGCCCTGGCTTAAGATATTTATTCGGAACTAGGACTGGCAAAAAGATACAGGTACTTGTCCTAGTATTGCTAATTGCATTTAGGAGTTTTGCCAGAAACCACTGTTTAGCAAAATTTATGTTTTGCCGGACTTTTTGTACTATATAATACTACCCGATTCTAATTTTAAAAATCCAATAGTCACGATTTGATTATTTAAGATTTTGTAAATATAGAAAATATTTCACACTTGTAAGTGTGTTGGCTTATAGAATTAATGTAGTGTTTTTCATAATATTAGCTTCCAACAAAATTAGAAAAATTCTAACTAAATTTAATGCAAAGTAATATAAGTTATATTGACCCTTTAAAGCCATCCTTAATTGTTCAAGTATGTTTTAGCAAAAATTCATCAATTTAACCAACAAATAATTTTAGGATACATTTTATAAATATTTTTTTCCTACCTTACGTAATATTTTTGCACCAAAAAACTACTTGAAAAACGTTGCCCAATAATGAGCATTATGTTGAAAAACAAATTTCGGCAAACCAAGCAAAGGCCATAACACTTATAGAGACCTAGTATAACACCCATGAGATATTGTTAAAAACAAATAAATAAAAACATCAGTAAAAAAGTATAAATAAATATTTACAATGTACTTTATGCTAAGCAACTTTTTAATTTGTTTTGTGGCCGTCTTTTGTTTAATTGTTAATCTTTATATTTTTTTTACGCAACTTGTTTAATTTTCATATCTTTAAATAATTTTAAATTAGCAACGTTATGGAAGTGATGGCATTTCAAATATCAATATCAATATCAATATCAATATTTTACTTTATTTTTTTTATTTTTTTTTATTTCAATTTTGCAGTAGTCACTTTATCTACCACTATAGGTTATCACTAGGAAAAACACGGCGAATTCTGTAAATAAATTCAACGTATGCAAATAGCTTAATATACAGCATATTGTCTTTTAATAGCCGTTTTGCCTTTTTGCCTATAGAAATATAGCTATATTATTATATTGTACAAACTTGTAAGAGTTAGATTTTTAAATAGCTTTTTTTACATCTTACTAGTTTTGTTAAAAAATACAAACCTGTGGCGTATCTAGGAGTTTTTCTTAACTGAGCTAGTTCGTATTTTACATTAAACTAACCGTTAAAAACAAGATTTATAACGTTAAAATTTTTTTTTGGTTGTTTTTTAAAGGTTCTGTTTCAAAATTTTTCATTTTAAAATTTTGTATAAAAAAACTCTGCACGAAAAAAGGCCCCCTTAATACTTACAACGCACTCTTGTTTTCTAAGAGAGGGAGGGGGCGTGCCCACCTCCTGCCCCCGCTGGGTACGCCACTAATACAAACATGTTTTGGGTCTTAATAAAATACGCTTATATTTTTGCGTACTTACATAGGCTTTGTACAGACAATATATTGTAAAAATTGAATTTGTACGCAAATGCATAAAAAGCAATTTTATACGTACGGAACAGGGATACATACATATATAATACGAACGAACATTTAAATCATGTTCTTTTGGCAGAAATTATAGGCTGGCCTCTGACGTGTAGGCTCTTACTATAACAATACCCCACATGCTATAATTGTATTTGTTAAACAGGAAAAGTTTTTAGTGAATATGGCTGGGTAACTTTTTTGGCCCGCGTCCCTTTTACATTTTTTATAAAAACCATTGCGTCCCCCCTACATGATAAACCGCGAAAAAAAAAAATTTTTTTTGCGTTTTAAACAGGTTGAAAACTACAAAAATAAATACTAAATCGTATTTTAATTGTATAACAAAATAATTTAAAATATTAAATTAATTTAGGTAAGTCTAGCAGTGGTGAAGTATAAAACTTACAGTTATCTTATTTTGCTTACAATTATTTGTTTTATTACTTTATAATTTAGAAGAAAAAATTTATTTACCAGAATTTTTTTGTAATTAATAACAACATTGTATTAAGCTGTGAAAAAAGACGTAAAAAAGCCATAAAAAAAATCCTTTTAATAAAATGAGATACTGCAAATAAAGGCTAGCTGCAGTGAAAACCCGTTCTTTAACAACTGCTTTTTACACATTGCATTTTTTTGGAAAGCACAAATGTCCTAATAATATATTATTGTCAATTTAGCGTAACTACAGAAAACTAACAATAATACTGTTAAAAAATGCGTTAAAAACAAAAAAAAACGTTTTTTTGGTATATATTTAATAATGTTAACTATAATTAATTTAGGATTTTAAAAAAATGTACAGACCAATACCTTTTACCTAGAATTCAACTGGAATAATATGTAAAGCCTAAATAACACGTAATACTCGCATGTTCTTTTTTTTTTACTTTTTTTATTTTATGAATGTTAAATATAATTAAAAATTACAGCAGAATATGAATTATGCGCTCGTTGCATTTGCCTTTTTGTTGTTAATACTTTTTTGAACAAAAAGTTGTTTTTTTACTGAAATTTATTTTTAAATAGATATAAATGTAATTTTTTATATTGAGTTTGTAGACGTTTTTCAACATCGGCGGTTTTTATACAAGAAAGAAACATTTTTCAACAAAAGTATGTTTCATTGTTATACGCCAATATCCGCAGTGTTACAATAAAAAAAACAAAGTAGTACTTTATGTTGTTTATTTCCATACGTAGGGGAAATAATACAAATATATAACTTTGGTCTGATAAGACAGCTTTCGTTTTGTAATTATTTTGCTTTGATAATCAGGAATTTTTTTTCTTTATCAATGTTCCATCCTCGTCTTTTACTAAATAACTATCATGTTTCATTATATTTTTGATGACTGCTCGTTACACAAACCGACCACTTTTATTTTGTTTATCTTCAAAAATCTCTTTTGTACACATTCATATTTGTTAACCTTCCTGAATACTTCTCTTATCAGATTTTCCAATGATTTAGCGTAATGTTCTGTCTTTGCTTTTCTCAATGGCTGCAATTCCAATTTTAACAAAGCTTCTATTGGTTATCATTTATTTACCGTCTAAACACTAACATTTTATATAGTTGTATCATGTGCAACTTTCTTGTATATATCCAGCTCTTCACATATGTAAGACCGTTTATTTTCGTTCTTTTTACTTGCTCGATATGGCCATTAATTTTTGATTTCGTCTTTGATATTATAAAATGGTATATTCCTTTATCAGATAGCCAAGTTGTCATAGTCTTCCCTACAAATTCCTTTGCATTATCTTAAACTTTTCCATCTGGGTACCCTTTTTAGGCAAAATAATTCATTTAGTATTCTTAATATCGTTTTAGCACAACTATTTTTAAATATATTAAAAAATACATATCTCGAAAAGTAATCTACTACTGCCAATATATATGTTGATAAATTGTTAAAATTTATATTGTCAATTGCTATTTTTTCAAATCTACGTTTTTTGTTATAATTTATCACTCCCTGTTTCTTATTTTGTATCTCACTACACTTACTGCACTTACTTATTGTTTCTGTAATATCATTTTTCATTCCTACCGCATACACTATTGTTTAATTTGGTAATAAACTGTATCTACGCCTCAATGTAAAAATTCTTCGTGGACGTCAATAATAAGTTTTTTTCTCTATCATCTGGTACTTCTCTAATTATGCCGCTGTCAAATTACCAATACTTTTTCCTGCAATCTTCGATTAAATGCTTATTAATTTTCGTTTATTTTGTTTTCTTTTCTCTTTTAGTATATTATTTTTCCTATACTCTTTTGATTATTCGATTCCATCAATACGTGATAACGCATCCACAGTTATCAATTTTGTTCTTTTTTTTATTCGATTGTAAAAACGAAAACCTGTATTGCCTCAATAACTCCATTATTTCTATCTAGTTGTATATTCTGGTCTGTCGCGTGATTGTTTCAAACAAGTATGCTCCGTGAATAAATGACAATTCCTGTCTTTCTAATTCATAAGCAAACTTCTCAATTCCAAACTACATTGCAAGCATCTCTTTTTCGCTAATAAAATATTTTTTATCTGCAACTGTTTTTTTTAATGCACATTGAGTTGGTACCGTCTACCTATTTTCAAAAGCCTGTAGAAGCACTGCTCCAAATCATGTATATCTTGCCTCTGTCTGTAATGTGGACTCTTTTGATACGTATATATGTACCCTTATTGGGGTTCGCCACTGACTTGATGATTTTATTAGTTATTTTTAGCTGCTAACTTTTATAGATATTTGCAAAAATCTTCTCTGACTGCTTGTGGTACGCTATCTCTCTTTTTAGTTTTAATTTCTTTGTTGGTTTTGCGTCTATCTTACATTTTCTTTATTCAAAACCTCACCTTATCTAAACATTTATTTGTTTCACATACTTCAGGCAGAACTGATATAATACCATTCACTGATAATTTCATCTTTTTATTTTCTGGTTTCCCGTTCTTTCGTTACATAAACATTTTTTGTTATATATTCATCCCGGTATATAAAATTAGTGAAAAAATCTTTTATTTACTGTTATTTATTTACATCCTGTCTAATATCATCCCCTCTGGCAAAATGTCCTACTCCATTACATATAAGAAACACACCTTTTTATTCGTATAAAAATCTTTTCTCCAAGCACTCCCATACTCTGAACTTAACCTTTTGCCGTAGGCATCTTACTAGTTTCAATTCTGTATTAGTTTTTTGCTGCATTGTTAAAATCATTACTTGTTAACCTTTTTTCTGTATGCATTTTACTATACTGTTGTCCATTTGTTGTTTTATTCCTTGAATAATTTTCTTTCTCATCTCTAATATTTTTCCTTTTCTTACCTTCATTTCAAATTTCTTTGTCCTTTCTTCTTCCATTTCTCTAATACCATGTTTTCTAAAATCTCATATTTATGCGGCTTATAACTAAGTGTCACATACCAACATTATCCTTCTACACCCATATCTCATTTTACATAAAAAATCTAGTCGTTCTTCTGTCACAATGTCATCGGCCTATATCCTTAATTCCAATATCTCAAATACGTACATACTTTGCATTAAAATCTTCTGCTATCTAAACACACTGCCGTATTTGTGTTTCCACTTCCCAAACTACTCTTACTAAACTTAACTTTACTTGCAGTTGACAGATTGATAGAATTTTGACAAATACCGTTTGTATGTTCTTCATTTTTATCTTCATCCCCTCTATGAGATGTTCTTGTATTTGTATTCTAGACCATGTTGATTATTCCAATAATTTACAGCGAGGATAAACTAAATATATAGCACCTTATTTACTGTTTTTTATATGCAATTTCGCAATTTGTGTCCAGATAACCACGGATTATCACAGTAAATGTTATCACACTGCAAACGCTATTGAGGTGAAATTTTTGCCTTTACCAAGAAAAAAGAACGTATACGAACGCAAAATTTCACAGATTAAATATGAACGCAGTATATAAGCGCATACTTACGGCATCGTCGTTCTATTGCAGTTTTACAAAAAAAAACACAAGAAAAACAGGAAACTCAAAGCATGGAATAATCCTGTATATGTAAGGCGTGTTTTTCTTGTAAATTGCCAAATAAAACAGAAATAACGAAGAATCTCTGTCGTGACGAAAAAGTTTTATTATTGAAAAAATATGCAGTTTTGCATACAAAAATCTGCAAACTAGCAAAGTATCAAAGATGCGTTACAACGTCTACTAAAAAGCACCAAGACATCATAAAAGTATGCACAAAATTGATATGTCTTTTAACGCATGTTGCACTCATGCATTCAATTTAAATAAAAGACCTGTGCAACTAAATATTTTTTTATCTTTGAGCTTACACTGACATTATACCATACAAAAGTTAGTAATTCAATATTCCATAAAACAGGAAATACATACAAAAAAAGAAAAATATTTTAAGTTTGCTATAAACATTCCAACCAAAAAAAAATCGAAAGGGCAAATAAAACTACGATAATAAACTTTTTATATAAATTTTATGCAAAAGTCGTAGCAACGAACCTTTTTTTTTCTATATCGTGTCCATTCGCATACAAAAAAGCTCGTTAAAAATCAATACGTGCCATTAAATAGAATAAAGGCATAATAATGTGTTTATTGGCAGCAAGCTTACTTAGACGTACTCCAGTGGCGTACCCAGGAATTTTTGACCCTTGGAGGTAGTCAGTGTTTTATAAAAGTTGGGCATAAAAACCTTGTTTTTTTGATGTTTTAAAGTTTATAATTTTTTTTTATAAAATTGCAGTTAAAAATTTTTTATTTGGATTCTAAAAATAAAAAAAATCTCTGCACAAAAAAGACTCCCATTTAGATTCAGGCGTGGTTAATTTTTCGAAGGGGGGCCGGGGGGGGGGGCGGTACACCCCGTCCCTCTTACCCTTAGGGTATGCCACTGACATACGTATATATCTGTTGTGCAGCATATTGTACTTATTTCTTTTTTTAGACAGGGTATAAAAGGGTATATTAAATTAATGCTAAATACTATAGACAAAAACATTAAGCGGTTTTTGTAAAAGACTGCTGTATACCATTCAAAAATTATAACCAGAAATTTTTATTATTAATTCGATTGATTTTTTTATTGATTTTTTTTGTAATATACAGTGCGGTTTTAAAATTCAAGTAAAGAAGTCTGGTTTTAATTTACCGACATCTACTATCTCCTGCAATTAAATGGCACTAGAACGCAATTTTTGCACAGAAATGTTTTTGATATGATTTGATTGAAACTTTTTACAAAATGTATGACATATTTCAAAAGCCTTAATTTTTATTTTACAACAAATATATATAAAAACGAAAAATATACTATAGCTTGTATAAAAAAAATTGTCGGACGAACATTTTTTTCATTTTATTATACCGATATATTTTTTTATAACAAGAAATACGCTATTCTATGTAATTCTATTGTGACTTCTTTTTTTGCTAAAAATGCATCACTAATATCAATTTCAGATATTAGCAGCACGCATATGGTGCATAACTGCATATAAAAATTTGCTATTGCACATATGATTGTTTACTGACAAAAATGACTATTAAATTTAAAATATTTAAAGAGCAAAACTGGTTACAAAATGTGCATAAAGCGTACCAATTACTTTTTTTAAAAATTTATTACATACAAAAATTGCAGCAATTGACAGAAAATTTTAGGTAAAAGCAAAAAAAACGCCAAACTTTAAAAAAATCATTATGTCAAAAATGCCTTTGACAGTATTTTTACAGTATAGAACAAGGTAGAGACTGCCACAAAAACAGTTCGAGAGTATAAACAAAAATAAAATTTTATGTAACGGCGTCCCTAAAATAATTTTTCGCGTATCCTAAAATGCGACACGCGTACCCCCCGGAGGGAAGGGGGGGGGGGGGGGTACGCGTAAAAACAATAGGCAACCCTAAAAAAATGTTATAATGCTACGAAGGTCGTTTAAAAGGTTTTTTTAATAGTCAAGGCACAAAATTACAGCAGAAAAAGCACTGGAATAAAACTTAAGACATTTTTGTATAAAGTAATCCATAAAATTCTAAATACTTTAACATGTTAAATACAATATATTAAGTATGCAAAACATTGTTGATTTGTGTTTTAAAGGGACTTACAACTGGATATAACTTTTTTTGGCGCAGCTTTGGGCTTATTTTCGCATATAAATTTCGAAAAAAAAATCAAACAAATTTTTATCATTTGGACAATAGGATACTACATGGCTGCATAACCTTTGGGCAATTCAGTTGTTTACATTGAGTTTTTTTACCTTAGGGCGTGTCTCTTTTTCTAAATATTTCTTTTTTAGAAATATTTAGTCCTAAAAGAAGTATTTCTTTTTTTGCCACCTAAAAATAGGTGTTTTAATGAAAAATATATCATGACGTATTTCTTATCGACCTTCTTTTTTAAAGGCAAGAAAAAGTAAATACTTCTTTAGAAAAAAATATTTTTAAAAAAGAAATATTTCTTAACAAAAAAGACACGCCCTTAGATTCTTTAAAAGAGCCAATATTCTAAAATAGAAAAAAACGGTAGAAAAAGGCCAACATATAAATGGCCATTATTTTATAATAAAATCAAATGCTACAAAAAAACACAAAGCACAAAGGATAAAGAATAAAAGGCCGAAAGTTAAAATAGAAATGTTGAAATGAGTATTTAATGGCTACAAAGGGCACATTTTGTGTTTATAAAACCTTTTATTGCAAAAAAAGAGTACGATTGCTAACCTGTATACTCGGGGATATGAAAAAGTCATTGTTTTTCATATCGGTAGGATTCTTGTAAATATTTACGAGAATAAGGTCGATAACATTGCCAAATGAAAAACAATGATTTGTAATTGTATTTAATACTGTAATAAATTGCGCCAAAAAAATAGTACTGCAAATACAAATAAAAAACGGCATCGTAGTTTTTATAATAAAAACTGCGTTTTTTTACAGTAACTTGTTTCTTGAGACAATTTGGTGTTTTCAGGCGTTAGTTTCTTAATTTAAAGAGTATTTAACTAATTTTCTATGTACGTAGGGCATACGAATTTAATTTGTATCGTCGTAAAAAAATTTTTCACAAATAAAATATCATATTTAAAGATTTAGTTAACATAAACATCATTTGTAATATATGCCACGTGAAATGTAAGACTCTATGAGTTAGTTGGCATTGAAAATGAATATTTGTTATTCATTTACGTAACTATGATTTTTAACGTAAGTCTGATAAGCAAAGTGTATGTTTAATTGCAAAAAAAAAAAAAAATCAGGCCGCCATAGTTACTATTTCAGTAGGACCTATTTATTAAAATTCGTTTAAAACCTTTGAGTATGTTTATAGTCTACAAAATAGCAGCAATAAAACAAACAATTAGCGTCCATGTTTTAAAGGTCACACATGATGAACCTACTAAGATTAAGGGCATGATCAATACAGCAATTTTTTCCATCATACCAATTATTGTGGTATGATCAATCATATTCTTGTTATAGCTTTATCTTGCTGTTTTGTACTATTTACAGCCATTAGCCCTTCGAACCGATTACTAAATTATGTTTAACAGGCTGTTATTTACAAAACGTGGCTACTGCGTAAAAAAACTAGAAAATGATTGATAGATATTTATAAAATAAAGTGATTTATAGGCGGTTATAAACTTGTAAAAATATCCTGCTTTGGTAATAGATCTACAGAAAAGGTCGAAATCTTTGTTTAAGATGAAAAATCAGTATTAAAAAGGTTCTATTAAGTATGTGCATACTAATATAAGCGTTTTGTGGTCGTTTTGTACCGCTTATATTTTTGTTAATATTATAGAATAATATATTTTTTTACCTTTATTGTCATACTTTTGCAAAATTTGCAGAAATTACATTTTTATTGTATAAAAAATGGCAATTAAATTATCGAAGCTATTTCACACGCTCGTGCTAAAATAAAATACAGTTTTGGATGTTTGTTTTATTGTTAATAGTAAGTTTATTGGTTAATTTTCGTATACGGTAAACGAGAAAATATCTAGATTGCTAATAAAAATGTAACAACAATCATTTTCTTTTGAGTTTCACGTAAATTGGAACTGTATGTATATTTTACGAACAGTAAAAAAGTCTTTTAGTATAGTCCTCATTGGTTTTGCTGACAATTTATGGATAAATCATAAGGAAACATAGAAAAAAAATACAGAATGAAAGTTTGTATATAGGGGATGAGAAATTCTTGATAAAACAAAATAAAGAACAAAAAATTCTTAGGAATATTCTTATGCGTTTCGTTAATTGCTACGTTTTACAATGTATGCGAATTTTATTATACTGTCTAATATAAAAACTCAAGCATTACAAGAAAGGGATTTCCTGTAATATTTTACCATAGGAATTTTATTAATCTTTGAAGTACATGTAAATAGATTTATCTGTGTATAAAAAAAACAAGTTACAGCATTTTACACACATAATTGCTAATTAACTTTTGATTTTTTTTTGTTATTTAGATTTGTAGGCGCATGTGGCGTGGCATTAGGAAGGCAGTGATGATGGTAGAGGAGAGGGGGAGGAAGGGGGAAGGGGGGACGATCCCCCCTGAAACAAAAAATGCGTAGCAGTTCATTTGGGAGGTCTTTTTTGTACAGAGATTTTTTTGTAAAAAATAATAAAAGAAAAAACTTTTTTAATAAAAATTCGAAAAAAAAAAATTAAGGTTTTTACGTCATAAATCGTGTTTTTACTTCATATTTTTGCAAAAAACACTTACAAGCCCTAGGCAGGCAAAATCGTAGGATACGCTACTGTAAAGCATGAATTATAAACGTAGAAAGGTGTTATTGCGTTTTTTGTTTATTTGAAGCATGTAAAAACATACGCAAAATTATATTATTTCTATTTTATAAAATTTTACATGTGTAACCTGTATGAATATACAAAAATCTCAAGATCCACAAAAAATGTGCAAAAAAGAGCCATTTATTAACTAATATCAAAAGTTTGGATGATTAAAAGAAAATGATAAGCGTCAGAGGCTTGCTTTTAAGATGTTTGATAACGCTGTGATTATTAGGAACAAAAATATTATAAAGCTAAAAGGGATGTATATTAAAACAATACCACGACTATGACGCCACATTACCGTAATTTTCTGACATTAAAGGCTTTTTATGCAGCTGGTATGTAATAGATACATAATTTTTTTGTGCTGGTCATAAAAGTACTATACTATATTCTAATGGCATTTTTATAACACTTGCTATAAAACAGTAGACGATATATGTGTCATTTTTTACCGCTGATGTTTTTTTATGAACGTTATCTTATAGGTTCTTGCAATTAAGAATTTCTATAGATTATTCAATACTTATTATTGCTTGATAATTACGTGAAAAACTGCAAAACCCGCAAAAATTATAGTTGAATAATGATAACACCTTTTTAAGACCAAAGACCTCTTATTAGACATTTATATATGCTTATGAGACGATGCAAATATTCACCGACTTACTGCAGCTGCCAGCCTAAAATAAAAGTTTTCGTTGCAAAAATCTATACATAGATAAAAAAAATCATAATCCGACATTAAAGCCAAAAAATTCCAAATACTCTGTTATTAGTTTCAATTCAATATTTGCTTTTAATATTTGCCAAGTTCTGTGTATAAACTACTGTGGAACATATATACAAGTTGTAAATATAAAAGTTCGATTATCTATAAAAAAGGAAAAATTTACGTGAGTATTTAGTATAATTTTCTTAATTTAATCACTGTTTACTATCTGCAATTAATTTGTTTTAGCAATTGCACTTGCTTGCTTTTTTATACTATTATAGTATATCATAAGTTATATATTTGCTAAAAAGTGGGATAAATTTGCTTTATATGCCTTTTATACGTTATATATCTACAGTATTTCACATATGTTTAACTTTTATTTTTATTGTTATTTTATCTAAATTTCCTTGTAAAAACCTTGACTCTGCAAAATTTTATTGAAAACAAAACAAAAAGCTGCTATTATTATTTGCATAATTTATCGACTCATTAGCATTTCAACAACCGAACATTTATTTTAAAAATTGCTTATGGTCATAGATACCTCTATATATATAATATAAAAAAAACTGGGTTAAAAAAAACAAAAACACATATCATTTTTTATTTATATGATGAGAATGGTTTGGTTAAACATAAATAATATATGCCAAAAATGCGTTATAAGATACATTGCATTATATTCTATAACGGATAGTAAAAAAAGCAAAAAAAGATATTAATAAACGTCATTTAGTCGCTTAAAAGAGTTTTACACTGTAGATAAGTTTTTTTTTCGACCTTTAAAAGCTTATTTAGACTGTTTTATACATATATATGCTAAATGTAATTTAAAAAGGCAAAAATACTGTTTTTTGTTTTTATTTTTTTATTGTGTATACAAATTGCAACACAGATTAATGAATTTTAACTTACATCTAGTCATCTTAATCGTGTTTATATTGTACTCGCAACGTAGAAATTAAGAAAGGTTGTTTAAATAATCGTGTTATCTATGTATCCGAACATTTGCAAATAGTTTTTAAAATAGTAATCGGATAATCTGGATAAATCGGATACTTGTTTTTTATACGTGGGACCTGAATTATGCTTTTCGAGATACTGACAGTTTGCTTTTTTTTGCGCCTTACTAAGGGAAGATTGACACTTTGCGGCGTGTAGATGATTTTATACCTCAGGTAGTTCAAAAAACGTTCCGTATTTGTAAAAAAAGCTTTGAGTGCATGCTTTAGTCCGGGTTATGATTAATAAGAAAATTATAACATGTGAACAAAGCAATTGAACGTATTTAAAAATCATCTGTATATGCGCAAAAGTCAATGTTCAGTGACAAAAACATTTTTTGCAATTTTTTACTTTTTAAGATACATCTTGTACAATTTTTCAGCAGGAAATTATGGGTTTATCTTGGATTTTGTACTAAAGATACAAGAAATACGGTTTAAGTTAGCCTAGGACTATATAACACGTTGCAAATACGTTCTAGCTGCAAATGGTTCTATGAAAATAAAAAAAAACTGCGTAGAACTACTAAAATATATACCTTGATTGTTGTATCTTATAAAAAGCCATTAAAGGCAACTGCAAGAATCGCGTATCAATGTCTTTATATAGCGCATAATTAATATTAAACACGCGCAAACGAGAGCCACGTGGAGTCTATGTTGTTTGCAAATATATTTAGGAATAATCTATTTTTTGAGTATGTTATAGATAAATGGGGCTTTGAAAAGTAATAAGAAGTAAAAAATGGATTTATAGCAGTTAATATAGATACCTCAAAAACAACAATAAGTAATAAAATCCGTATTACTTGATGGTTTTTCCGTATAATAAACAAAACATGCGTGTTTAAATCAATATACACAACCGTCATTATTGCTCATAAATTGTTGTAATATTTTTGTAATTTGAAAACGTTCATTTTATTTATTTGTCTTTTAAGACTACTTTGTGTCTTTAGTCCATTTATAATATTTTAAAATGCCCACATACCTTAGGTTTTTTGTACCTAAAAATACAAAACATCTGCATCAATATATGTATGGGCATCGACATAAAGAAAGTTGTTTGCGCGATCAAAGTTGTGGGATTATAAACTATAAAGTTTCTGCAATTGTGTATTTGCTGCACTTGATTGCCACCGTTTTTTACGGATTCCTACGGATAAATTGCTTGCAGCAATCTGTTTTGGTAAGATTTTAGGTAATATCTGCAACATATAAAAGGTTTTATGTGTTGCGGCCGGATGGTACGATCTAAAAATTCGAATACCCGTTTTTTCATAAACAGTCCCCAAAAACCCAAATATGTGGATAACCGGTTAACTGTTTTTGATCATCTGCCATTTAAGTGCGGCGCAAAAATAAGATGTAGTATGGAATTTTTAAAAGACAAAAACATACACTGCAACATCATGTATTCACATATGATTTATAGTTTATTGATGTTTAAATTATATACACACAACTGTTGACCGTTTTTGTGGCTATTTTTAATAAAAAAAGTTTCGAATTGCGATAGTTGAACCAGATAGCATTTTAAAAAAAAAATAAAGACGTGAGAACATACGGTAACATGTGCTGTGATCGTAAATCATCATTTTATAGTAACGTAGAAAAAGGAAAAAGTGTATTTTTTTTTTGTTATAGGTTTTATGAGCAGGGAATAGACCAGCGATGCGAAAAAAGGGTGCGAGTAAATTTTTTTTTTAAAAAGATTGACTAACAAATCTGCAGTAATCAAAGTATCTAAAAACGTGCCTTTGACTGTAATTTAAAAATCAGTTTGCTGTATTCATATTTTTTTGTGAATATCACATTTTATAGTACATTAACAGCTCAAATTACAAAGATAAAATCTATTTGCGCACCCCTGGTATGGAGTAAATTTTTTTGCGCAAATAAATATTTCTGTATATTTTTTACATGGCAAATATATTCAGTGTAGTTTTTGTTTTTATTATAAAATAAAAAAAAATGGTATAAACAAGTTGTTACGGAATCAAGCCAAAAAAAAATAATAAATTGCGTTGTTGGCGGTACTTTTAGTTACGATATGTATT
>JAQFYM010002748.1:0-21820 GCA_034694785.1 Agrenia bidenticulata
TTTTTTTTTGTTTTATAACTCAAAGCTTGTAATTTATGATGTAAGGTCTTGCAAACCATTAATGACACGTTTACGGCTTAAAGTCTATAACACAATTAAATTATCGAACGTGGTACATGACAAAATTTTTTTATGTGTGTTACTATGCCTTATGTTTTAGTTTTTACGATTACATGCTATGATGGATTCCTATATTTAAATAAAAAATTCTATTCCTTGTATATCTATTTTGGTGGTACAGCCTATGCTATTTTCATGTCTACGCATATATCTCAATATATACATAAAGATACGACAAAAAAACGAAAATTACTTTTTATATAACTACGTGTATTAGTGGCTATAGTTTCTTCCTTTGTACTGAATGTTTATAACCATATATCATTGTTGTCAAAATTTCTACGTGGAAAGCGTTGTAAAAGCAAAATAAATTTTTTATGGTGTTTTCTTGCACGAAAGCTGATTTTTTTGTACCCGAAGACCTTTCACTCTAGTCGATTCAAATCGAAAACTATTTCTTTTACAAATAGGGGGTTTAAACCGGACACTTTCTCATGAAAAAAAAGAGTGTCGTATTGATTTCTAAAATTATCTAGATGGATAGAAATTGATTTTTTAGATTTGTATGTAAGTTTGAAATTGGCTCGTACTAGTTTTACACTGAATGGAAATGACCTGTTTTAACTTACACAAGTTACTTGTAAACTGCATACATTTAGAATTTTTGAGTGTTATGCCACAATCTTTTGAATTTTTATTCTAAAATAGTGCAATTTTTTAGTTCTTGTAATTTTTAAATACAATTGAATTGTATTTTTACAAGCATAGGGTTTACAGTTTTTTATTATAACTTACTTTTATGTAAATAAAAAAGAAAGTTTGTGACGTATGTTGTTATCTGTGGCAGTGAAGCCTTGCAAGTAGAATCTTAAGAAATTCTAAAAAAAAATCAATTTGCGTTTTTTTTTTCTTTTTATGTGGGATCTATTGGTACAAAAATTATAGCACGCAGTATGTTTTTTAACACAACCATATACTAATTATGGACAATACGTAATTTTTAAAAAACATTTACGAACTTATAAAAATTTTATTAAGACGCAACGCCAGTAATAACTAAATATGCCATGCCACATAATTGTGCAATAGTAAAAAAATACATACGAGCAGTGTCATTTAACAAATCATATAATACGAGACCATATTTATGTTTTCGAAAGGCTTCTTTTTTTTCAATTTTATATTTTTAGTAATTACCCTCAACTCTTTTAAGGTTACAGAAAAAAGTTTTTTTTATATAGGATGCCAAAACTTTCACACGCACGTAGTGCAAAACCACTTGCATTTTATAATAGTTTACCACGTATATACCTACTCATGCATATTATTTTTTTATTGGAGATGAAAAATGTGCAGTTGGAATGTGCGCATATGTACTTCAAATAATAAGGCAGTGTTTTACGTCACAAGTGGCCACTTGCTTGCACAGAAAATGTATACCTTTTCAGAAAGAGGGTTTATTACAACTATTGAAGCAATGTAAAAAATACATTGTTGTTGCTAGTAAAACATTATTATTTTGCTTAAATATAAGCCGTGCATAAAAAAACAAATAAAGTCCGTTACGGGTGCCATTGTTTTTGCTTATTGTGTCATTTTTTCGTTTTTACAGCTATTGCAATATATTGTGAATAATCATTAAACGATGTCAAAAACCAAATCCAATACGATAATCAAATAAAAAATACAAATATGTTTATAAATTATGTGAATAATTATCACAATACGCAAAAATTCCGTTTGCAACTATTTATTTCATTTGTTTTTCTATTTGTAATTAAATAGAGAACTTAAAATAAACATATTACATACATGCGGAATATTTTACTATAAAAGTGTATTTGATATGTATACAAGTAATGTGATTTTAAGTAGCAGGTTAAGGCTTATATACACTTCATACCGAAAATAAGTAAATAAAAAAATGTTTGCCGATCGCGTAGAAACAACGCTTAACTAATGATGCAAATCTATATTTACCTTCAATAAACTATACTTTAGTACAACCTTTGTTAAAACGCAATTTTTTTGTATTAGTATAAGTAAAAAACTATGTAGTATTGCCATTATTTTTATAAAATGATAAAAAGGATATTTAAATTTGTATATATGGACTATAGTTTATTGCGAAAATATAAAATAAAAGATCCTTATGCTTTTCTGTTTTTGGTGTGATAATTATTGTTTTTTATGACAAGATATCGTTTTAAAATATTTATGTGTAGAGTACACCAATCAATAAAAACATTACCACGCTTGAATTAAGCAATTTTTCTGCAAATATTATCGTCATATAAAACATAGTATGTTTTTTTCTATTTTTTTTTTTTTTGAGCGGATTTTTAAGGATAAAATTTATATGTTGTCACAATGAAAAACGTATTAAAAATCAAACTTTTTATACGAAATACTATTTCTCGTCTTCTTTTTAATTTGGTCTTTTTCTTTTGTTTAGATATAAATATTTTTTTAAAATATAAAATTTTTGTTTTATATATGCTAGCGGCATTGTCCATACCAACAAAGTGCACATTGACTAGGCAATGTACCATTTTAGGACCCAAAAGCCAATTATTTGTGGCCTAAAATGGAACATTGCATAGGCAATGTGCACTTTGCCGGTTTTGACACATTGCTGCTAACAAATATATTATTACTAAAATCTATTTAGTTTTTAGCAAGTGCTGAGATTTATAGGGCGTTTCTGGTTTTACTAGAAACTGTTTCTTATAGACACTGTTTCTAGAAATAAAAATCTTTTATCTTAGTTTTATTTAAGAAACGTTTCTTGGAAAACTGTTTTACTGCTTATAAAAACTTTATGTGCAGGGTTTACGGAAAAACTGTGTTTTTTGTACAACTATTTCAGAATCTAACAGAAAATGTTTCTCTATCGAGGGGCATCAATGATATTACGCCAAAAAAAACAACTCTTTAGTAGATTCTTCTTAATATGTCTATTAGATGAATTATACATGTGATAATAATCAGTTGAAAATTATTTTTTAGGCATTTAGTAAACTTAAAAATATAAATAAACACAAACTTCGGAAAAAATAAAATACATATAATAATATAATACATTCTGATATGACGCTGAAAGTTTCTAAAAATATAACAAGATCATAAAATTTTTTTCTGGATAAAAAATAAATTCGTTGGGTCTGTATGAATCGTTCGATCCACTCAAGTTTTACCAAAATACATAAATGCACTTCAAATATATTTAAAGGACAATTTAGAGAGATGAATTTTATATCAGTAAATTTTTACTTTTGTTATATGCCGCGAATACATTGATACAAAATATAGGCTCGTAGTATTTCAGTTGGCTTTTAACTACATATAAAGTCTTATTGATAACAAATACGTGTAGTTTATACTACGAATTGTGTTTTTTATATAGTGAAATACATAATGTTTGCATTCCAAATGTAGTTCTTTGCCTTTTTTGTTTTTGGTTTTTTGGTTTACAGGATATTGAGATTAATTGCTGGAACCCAGCCAGATATACCGATAAAAGTTGCGGTTTGCAGTGTTAAAAATGTATACAAACTGTATGCTGATTAAAAAATTCTATTTTTGTATACTTACAACACACGCTACAAAGTAAATTTTTGAATTTTTATTTCTTAATTAAACAGAGCAAAAGGAACTATATCCTATATTTTTTTACTAAGTATGGGGTTCAAATAAAAAAACATTATTATAAGGTGTGTTTTTTTATCAGAACCAAGAATTTTGAAATTTCTAGAGAAAGAAGAAACAGTTTCTCTTTTGCTATAACCTGAATCAAAGAAGAAATTATTACTTGAATAGTTCCTAAACTTTTCAATATAGAAACACATGTTTTATATCGAGAACCTTTTCTTTATTAATGCTAGTTTCTTGTCACAACCAGGAACGCCCAAAGGGTTCTATATTTGTCTGATATTTTTTTTTTAAAAATTGCAGTTAATTAAATGTTAGAAATGATGTTATTTTCAGTTTTCTGTTAGATTTTATATTCAATTTGTTTTCAAAATAATAATTTTTTAGAAACTATATGAAATACAAAAAAAATGTGCTAATAGGAAATATTAGCAACAAAAAGATTATTAAAAATAGGATTTTTACCTGTATACAAATTGTCAAATTAAAAAATATTTTTTCGAAATTTATACTCTTTAAAATTTTATATCGGCATTTTCACATATTATTTAGTTGTAAAAATAGAAGTTCGATAATTAATTCATATAATTTTTTAGTTTTTTCTACCCGTATATTACATAGTTTAAAAGTAAGAATATACATTTTTAATACTTTTCATGGTCATGTGCAAGGAGTTATTAATGTATTAAAGATATCAATAAGTCAAGAACTATTGCAACATATTGTTTGCGATGATTGTATCTACTAAAAATTCTCTTAGAAACATTCACCTGCGCGCTAATTTATCGATGTTAATCTAAATACAAAAGGACTTTGCTCGAAAGCACATGGTTGCAAAGGCTACCGGGTCTAATATTTCATTTGAGTAAGTAGATATGACACAATGATTATATACAAATTAGCAATAAGCATTAGTGAATACCGGATTTTAATTGTAAAAGCAACTTTGAATATAATCAATACTCTCGAAATTGCAACATGATCATATTTTCTACAATAACTTATTGGTAAAAATTCTATTCAAAAAAAACTGGAAATAAAGGCACTTAGTCTGCCTACTTCAAATGACATTTTTACAAATCTGCACCCATAGACAAACCAATATTCTTGATATCCCTTTTGCTTATAATATCACTAGATATCAAAATTTTAAATGTATAAACTGTGCTCGTAATCAATGAATTACACTTCGCGAAGCCTTAAAAAAGAGTATAGATGGTTGTCTACAATCTTTAAAACAATAAGGAATTCCAGAATGCTATTCTAAAAAACAACAAATATTTAAGTTTTTTCTGAAGTAAAAGAACACGAGAAATAGTTGAGTACGTCCGAATAAAGCAGAGAGATAATGCTTATATAGACAATGCGACAGACATATTACACGCGATGTAAAGACCGTGCAAATGTTTTTAAAAAGGATGCACACTAAAGTGTGCAGTTCGTATACATATATACAGGAAATTTACGTTTTGAACACTATAAACCTGGGGTTCTCGAAAATATATAACACCGTGTAAAAAATAACAACAATGTGAAAAAATAGTGCCAAAATGTAAAAATAAACTTACAAAAAAAAAAACAGTTTATTTAAAACATTTCGTATATATAATGTCACTCTTGTATTTTCTTATTCGTATCGACTGTATATTATGTTCTCTGTTTGCGAAAGAGCAAAAATACGCGAAAGATATAACGCCCATTATTTACATGACCTTTGGTTGCCATATATGTTTGTTTTGCTTATTATACTAGCGTCTTCGCCGTGCTATGCTACGGAATCTGGTGATCGGTCCTATACATGTTGCGCATATTCTGGCTTTTAGAAAAAGAAATATAAAAATGGTGCAGAAATGGTGCAGAAATGTGGCAATATATAGTATTTTTTAGTTTCTTGTCTAGCCTTTATTTATTTATATTTTTTGCTTGCATCATTTTATTCATTTTTTAAAATGAAATTTGGCACGGTAATGGGCTCGAAAAATCGGCAACAACTCGGTTGTGCCACTTTGAGAACCCCTGATAGTTACAACCGACAGGCAGAAAATACAAATATAAAAACTGGGGTTGATCCACACTAAATGCAAAGTGAGTCATCGTATTACTGCAATAAAAACTTTAATTGAGATATAGGTCGCGTTAAATATATATAAATCAGAATACAGTTAAGCTGCACAAAAATACGAACACCGGTATAATCAATCCTCTTAAACATAGTATGTACAAACAAAAGTAAGGAACACTGTAATATACACTACGCCTTTTCATGCATTCAGTACCAGTATTGAGATAAGATGAAAAGCACATGCGGATGCAGTAAAAGAATGCCATTATACGCGTATCTTAGTATTAAATATTTTTTTTTGTGTATATTTCATGTATGGAATTGCTCATAATATGTGTGAAACGAAAAGTACTTTTGCTTTAAGACCCTGTAGATTCAATATTACAAATGAAATTTTAAAATAAAATCCTAAAAATGGATGTAAATAGAAAAACAGCAACTGGGCATTTAACGCTACAATGATAATTTTGTTTAGCTTTTAATAGATAATAATACCAGGTAAAGGTAGAAGCCGAAAGTTTATACAGAGATATACGTTCATGTTGCAGACTAATGTTTCCAATACAGAGCGAGGCATCGCGGAAGTAAAACTAGCACCAATGTATTATTAAGAAAAGCGAGTTACAACAGTAAGTTTTTATACAGAAACCAAACAGAGATTTATCTTTTATATAAAAAAGTCATCTTATCAGAATTGATTCCGTAGGAAAAAAACCGTATTAAAAGCTAAAGCTCATAAATATTTTAGATCCAAAGAAGGTTTGAAGCAAGAAAAAAAAAACACAACATGCCAGTTCAACACCGCAACAAAGACAGAATATTTATAACAAATACCTTGAATAATTCGAAAACTAGAGTTTATTCCTAAAGATGATAACTTTCATGAAAAAAAGTACGTCATAAAAAAATTATTGTTGTTTTTCTGATCTGTTCTAGATACCTTTTCCAAATAAAAAAACAACTTGCACAAATACAGTCCACCGCACTGTTTTCTTTATATTTAAATAACCGCATCAATATGTATGGTATCTATTCGGTATAACATTTTTCAGTGATGTAAAATTACTTAAAACTTAAAAAAAACTGTTTGTATTCAACAATACCTTTAAGCTGTAAAAAATATTTAGCACTTTATAATAAAAAATATAACATAAACAAATGCCATCTTTCAAAGCAGCAGAAAAGCAACAAAACACTGGTGTATAATATAAAAAATGAAATTGTAGCATTGGCCATATTTATTTTATACAGGTTCGATATATTTTTGCAGACAATAGAATGAAAAAGTTTGATTTTAGACGCACCTTAGTAAATATACATACCAAAGTAATAATTGATGATATGCAATTTTGTCAAAAACTAATTTCAAAAACTTCGAAATAGAAGGAACCAACGGAAAAGCTTTTTTCTTGATTGTAAAATAATAGTATTTGCAATATATACGTTAGCATTGTATTGTTCCAATTTAACTCCATTATTGTACTTTACAACAACAGCGCTACATTATAATAGTCACGTCGGCTTTTTTGGTACTTTTTAGGTTTATTTTTATGTTTACTGCCTTTTGCGCGTACATGAATAGCTTTTAAAATACAAGTACTGTAAAATGAGTGTGAGGTATGAGCAGCATTTCCACTTTTTTTTGTTGCAAGCATGCAATATAAATTAGAGATAGAAACCTTTTGTAAATCAAAAGAACATAAAACTATGAAAAAACAAAACCCTGTATATACCTGTAATTTTATATATTTGTCGGTGCCTAGGAATTGATCCTAGAGTCAAAGCGTAGTCCTGCATTGTTGAGATTTTGATTGCATGTTATTTTTTGTCGTTCCCATTTTTTGCCACACATTATAAAATAAGTTAAAGGTATTGTCACAAAACCTAGCAAGGATTTTTTGTGAATGCAAGCGAGATACAATTTTATATTTTACCTGCCTCATTGTACTACTAAATTTTTTGTCGTATTTGGATTCTCTATTGACTTTTTTTTTATAGAAAAGCATGAGACGCATGAAATAACGAAAACAAACGTGCCCGTCGCCTTTTTCTGCTGTTTGTAGTCGTATAACCACAAAAAAAAATTAGACGACTACATTTGAAATAATCCCACGGAGGTTTAATATCATTTTTGTAGTATTCCGGCACATCTTACTGAAAAACACAATATACAATAGGGCAAATACTAGTTTTAACTGTACAAAAGAATACATATCGCTATCTTTGCGTGTATACCATGTTTTTTTATTGCCTATATTCATACGACAATATCATTGCCTTTTTTCAAAATGTTTTGTAACCAATGAAGGATAACTTATTATTATTTGCGATATTGACAAACGGCTTTTTTTTTAATTATGCTTTTGTATAGCAAGTTATATATACGTAAATATTTTTGCATATCCATATGCTTGTTTCATACATTCTTAAAAGAAGATAGAAGAATACGACTTTTTCATACCAAGATTGCCCGTATAGAATTTTATAATGCCTTTGTTTTTGTTTTTGATTTTGTGCTCTTGTTTTTTTTATCGTACAATTGTTTTTTGTATTATGCCATCGATATATAAAAAAAATTATTAAATACAGGTTCAAAAACTGTTTATACTCTTAACATAATAAAAAATGCATACCATTTTTAAACTCCAACATTTTTAATGTACATATCCAATTTTTACATTTTTAAATATAATATTGTACACATGTAATGTTTTTTCATAACGTTAATGAACTAAAAACCCTGGAATTTGTCACGTATTTCTGTAATATCATACCTACACCATATTGCAAATTTACTTTCTTATAATTACTCGACATATACATCAACAATGCTTTTTACTCTCTTTGAAACGATTTTCCTACAAAAAAACATTATGAAATAAGACAGCAAAGTTATATGGTATGAAATAAGTTTTTTTAAAATCATACAATATATTTTATCAGTCATTGGCTTAATCTATACAATTTTACGAATTCAGCAAACATCTTTTAAGTATAAAATATCGTATATTTTTGCAAATTGGCTACACATCGCTAGTAAAAAAATTTGTTATTATAACAACAGATAGATTTAAATCTCATGTAAAGTTTAAACATTTTACCGAATATTTCTTTGGTATTTTATAGTTTTTTAGGCTAATTAAACAGATGCGTAGTTGCCATTCTACAAATCTGTTACGTTTATGCTTAATGACTAAATTAAGGCGAAACCGTGTGAAATTTTAGTTCCGGATGTCAAAATATACTCACTAAGCAGACATACTGCTTGAGTTAGGGTTATGCCATAAAAATAGAAATATCTATATTTTTGGAACTGTATTATATCGCTTCAACAAAAAAGCGGGGTTGAATACAGTCAAATAAGTATAAAGGTACAGATACAATTTGTAATAACATTTTATAAAGCAAGCTTTGTATAAGAAGCGTATTTTTATACGCGGTTATTTTATATTTTGAAGTGTATTTACAAATAAAAGATACAAATAAAATAAACATTAGACTTTCCCGTAGAAAAATCAGATATTTTTTTTTGTTCTTAAAATATGACAGACTTCTGGTTCTGAATTATATCTTTTTTTTTGTAACCAAACATAGATTCATACATTCCAAGTTTTTTTCTAGATTATAACGAACCTTTGGTTTGCGTTTATGTTAAGAAAACCATATTTGAATACAAAACTTACACGACAATTAAAAACTTGCACATATTCAAGTTTACACGATATATGTTTTAAAAATATAGTTTATAATGCTTTTTTTACTCATATTATCATCGATAGCTTTTGAATTTTTGTGTATATAAATATTATCGTTACTTTTAACGTATAAACCTAATTCGAAAGAAAAATATGCCAGCTGTTATATTTTATAATTTCTAATTGAATAATAATTTTCTGCGTGCAAAAAAAGCGAAAGAAAAGGTTTTTTCGCCGAAACAGAATACTAAAAAAACTATGATATGTACAACAAAAAAGAGATGCAAATATGTAAAACTAATATATTACGCACAAAGAATATTATTGCATATTTTTTAAATAGTAAATTATGTTGTAAATATGATGACAAAATTACCTGAATGGTATCATATTTACTTCTGATGTCATTTTTTTACGTTTTTATTTGCAAACCAAAACAATTTTTGATTTATAAAATGCACAAAAAACAGTTTTTAGGCTATTTTTTACGCTTACATACTTATCAAAAACATTTTTTTTTGCATCGCAGGTATTTTAGCTCTTTTATTTTGAAAAATTCTCGCGAATAAAAGAATATGACAACGACAAAAATCGAAAGTGCTATCTATATAGTAGAAAAGCATTTATGCACATAGTTTGATCATTGCCTCTATACAAAAAAAAAACTTTTCTTATGTGTTTAAAAAAGAAAGATTAAGGCGTACTAAGTTTCTTATTGTATTGTGTAGAATACAAAGAACAAAAATATTACAAAATTGGTTTTTTTGTTAAACGTAAAAATTGTTTAAGATCAAGCATATGATAAGTAACTATAAACAAGATAAATTATATCTTAAATGTTTTTATTTTCCTAACGCAAACGTAGTTTTTTTTTACTTTTTTACGCATGCTTTTTGCGCATGTATTGTTTTTTATCTTTATATTATGCCATTGTAGGATTGTTTTTTAGTCTACGTCGTTTCAGTATTTTTTTGGTTAGCGTGTTTATAATATCACGTTCCAATTTTCTATAAACATAGCATTGTAACATTTAGTACATATTCGATATTTACGCAGTGTCTTTGTATAAAGACAGTCTACATATTTCACCGGTTATTATTTTTGGATAAAAAACACTTTTTGTATGTAAAGCCTTACCATGGGTTATATGTAACAGTTTAAGACATGAACTTGTCTTGCATCTAAGTATATTGCTCATATAATATTTTTTTTTGTTTTTATTACTGTTAGTTTGTATAATTGTCAATTTAAAGTGCTTGCGTTAACCGTTACAAATACACTTTTACCTAATGTTATTACATGGCGACATTGATATATTCGAAACTGCCTCATAGTTCAACAATATACGAAATCTACGTATTTCTTTACATAAATACGCAATGTTTATTTAGTTTGCGTTACTAGGCGTTTTTTTTGTTTTTATGTTGCTTATGCTTCAACGTACTCAATTAAATATAAATAAAAAGTCTGCTAATATAAATAGTAAAAATACTCTAAACTAAAAGACTGAAACATACAGAAAATAATTGCCGAAAAATTGTTATTTTTTTGATCCGTAGTGCAATAGTTGCCGTTTAAAAGAGCAATCATTCGTAGGTACATAAATGAAAATGAAAAAAAAAATCATATTAAAACAAACTGCTACAAACTATTTGTAGAACATGTAGAAACTATAAGGTTTTCGAAAATTTTTTTTATTTAAATACATGATATGATTTATAACCTCCGAGATGCAGATTCATACTATTTAAAGCAAGTATTTAGCAGTAAAATGGCGTTCTATATGATTTTTTAACCAATATAATTATTTTTAAAACTACAAAAAAGACTATACAAAAAAATCGATTTAAATACGGTAAATAAAAAAGGGGATCATTATTTCAAACTTTTTTGGAGTTTTCACATTTTTGTAAAATTGTTTTTACATAATTTTACAATTGTTTTTGAGTTATTTTACTACGGCTAGACGGGTTTACCACTGTGATGTAATTACTTTTTTATAAAAATATTTTATAAAAAACTTTTAATTTTCAAAAATTGTGTTAATAACTGAAATTTGTTTTTTCACTAATTTCGTATAGTCATTAAATTTTTCATGTGTATTACTATAAAAAATGGTAACGCTGATGTTTAATCAATTTTGATGCCAGAGTTTTTTGTAAAGCTGGTAATCAAAAACGAGATTAAATACTTATTACAGATAAATAATGATAATGCATTGTAGCTTTTAAAATAAGTATATGAGGTGGTGAGATAAACGAAAAACGCAATACCAATAAG
The DNA here is from genome assembly GCA_034694785.1 of Agrenia bidenticulata. Taxonomy (NCBI): domain Eukaryota; kingdom Metazoa; phylum Arthropoda; class Collembola; order Entomobryomorpha; family Isotomidae; genus Agrenia; species Agrenia bidenticulata. The sequence continues at coordinate 11,749 of JAQFYM010002748.1, forward strand.
AATAAATATAACTAAGGTATTTTACACCCTAAAAACACTGCGACTATGTTGAAAGTATTTGCAGCACTATATATAATCTTGTTTTAACATTATATCATTGTACGAATCAGTTAAGTGGCTTTTCATTTGCGAATTGTAAGATTTTTAACAAGAAACTCATTTAAAAGACCTAGCTTTTTGTGGTTTTGTCGCTATTAAAAAACAACGAATAGGATATAAGCTTTTGACGCTGCTTTGTCTAGGGTATATTTTAAAAAAGACAAAAAAACCCTGTACTGGTAAACTTTTATTTCCAGTACTTTAAAATGACAATAGAAACATCACAATTATTTTGAAGTAGTATTTATAAGTGTGTATTAAAAATTTCGACTACAATAGTTAAGTCTGGTAAAATTAAAAAAGATTAATTTTTTATATTTGTTAAGAACCCATCTGAATGTGTCAATTTTAATGTTTAAACATCAAGTAATTACTAAAACATTATTAGCTGGTAGTATCAATAAACAAAAAGTAATAAACTCTTTTCTTCTAAAATTTAAAATATACAAGACTAATATATAGTCTGTTATAATATCTAAATTCCAGCTTAGCTTGGATTCTTTTATTAACAACTTTATACATAAACTTTAGCGGGCTGATATATGGATCAAAAATCAAAGTACCTAAAAAAATAAAGAATAACAATTTATCTTGTGTTATAACTGGCATATACGCAGTGGTGCTTTTCAGGGGGGGGGGGGGGGGTTCCTCTGGAAAATCTTTTATATTGCTTTTTTTTGTAGTTTTGTGTATAGAATTACATGAAAAAAAATTGCTATTTTTTGAGCCTCCTAAAAAAATTTAAATTTTTTGAGCCCCCCCAGAAAAAAAATTTTCAAAGCACCACTGCATATACGCACGAAAAAGTTTTTACGAACAACCTTCATTCACTTTCATGCGTTCTTATAAATTTTATCAACAAAAACAGTTGCTTAAACATTATTTGTATACATCATTGTGCGAAGTGTCTTTTACATAATTTAAATGTATCATAATGTTATTGCTTTGTTTATGTTTTAAATCTAGCCAAGTAAAAAACTGCTGTCCCTTCGGCGACTATTTTACTGTAATTTACTGTAAATTTAGTATATTACATAACATAATTTTCTATATTCATACTATCTATAATGTAAAATATACTAATTTTGTAGTAATAAGTTTGTATAATTGCTTTTTGCGAAAAAAACATGAGCAGTGAAAACAACAGAAACTTGTTATTGCCAAATAAAAATCGTTAAAAAACTCGCATTAAAAGTATAGCATTTTTTTTGCGTTACTCTATTAGAATAAAAAAAACATTAGTAATATTTTATGCGTATTTTTTATTTTTTTTATGGCGTTATACAGCAGTGTTTTGTTATAAGCCCGCAAATTTTATAATTCTACATTTTAAGCTTATCAAAAATGATATAAGTAAAAAAGATGCTCTAAACACAAAAAAAGCAATAATTTTATATATTGTAATTAATCAATGTTTGCGTTATTAAAACATCATAAATTGTTGCTTAACATACACAAAACGTATTTTACCTTTATAACTTGGTTTATTCTGATTTTTTTGTATTTCTACACGAAGTTTAACTTTTGAATATCATTAGGACATAACTAGTATAAAAATTTCATAAATATCTTATAGGTTTTTTATTTTTTGTTAGTGCGTATGGTCTTGATTAAAGTCGTATTTTTTAAAATGTATAGTTTATGCCGTTTAGTAAATGTAAAAAAGCATTTTCTTAGCCATTCTAGTCGATGCGTTGTAGATAAAATATTCTGCATACACAACAGGTCAAAACATTTGATTTACTAGTTCCTGTTTTACAGGGAAAGATTGAGCCACAAAAATATTGCAATTAATTTTTTGGACTTACAATTTTAAACGACGGAAAAATATTATATGCAAGGGTGGGTCCCGTGCAGGTTATCACTTATGTGTTGGGTCGCAGGTCAAGTAAAGCGGGTTCGGTTCTCCGCTGCGGGTCATTTTTGATGATACATTATTTTGAAGATGTGGCTGTTATAAAGAGATAACCTATGCTAGAAACAAAGGATTCTTTGTTCATTAAGTAGAACCATATATGAATTTTTTGCAAATTATCGGTATTATTACAACTTCCCTGTACCGACTGAAATTTACTAAAAACGTAACTAAGTAAATTTAGTCTGCAATTGTTGCAAAAACAAAGGAAAAATTAGTAAGTAATGTTGATGCACGTTTAGTGCTAGAATGATCTGGTAAAAACATATTAATCTAGCATTTATGCTTTATCATTAGTTTCAAACGGTTTTTATAGTGTTAGAATGAGGTTTAACGACGTGATGTTCTTTTTATGTGGTAAACATTATTTATCTGCGGAATAAAAAATGTTTCAAGATATTCTTGTTTTAAATATGTTATTATTCATTTTTGAGAGTTGCAAAATTTTTTAATGCACATTGCTGTTATTCAAATGCAATTTGCAAATATATGGTTCGCGTAAAAAATATTTTGTTAATAAAAATTGCCTGTTTTATAGATCATATTACTTTTTTGTATTACAAATAAAAAAGTCTGGTTTTAAAAACTACTTTAAACAATAACTGTTTAACGAAAAATATTGAATCCAAACTCGAATATTAAAAATTCTATTGGCAGAAAATTTCGGTGTATGAATAATTCTGTCTCAACCTATTATGAAAAACAAATGATTTTAACAGTATATGTTGCTTGTATGGCATTTTAGCGATATATCTACCCCTGTTTCTGATAATAAGCAAAAATCTTTCCAGTGCTTTTTATGTAAGTGTGTATTACTATAAAAACTTTTTTATGGAGAAAATCTAAAGTAAAAGAGTTATGCTTAACTATTTGTGAGTCTCTATGCAAAGGCACGCATTAACTCAAGCAACTACGCGCTGTAGTATCTTTACTGGATTTTCTATAATCTAAAATAGTATTTTGATTTAACTTTTCTGTTTTTTGTGAGACGTTTTAAAAGTTTTATTTTCAACTTGATTTGATATATTTTATTTATATAGTTTATGTATTTTTTGCATTTTTTAGTAATGCGAAAAGTCTAATATACGGCAAATTAGTTATGTAATTTATCAACCAAGCATATTTTGTGGGGTTAAAATGTTAAAAAAATTTTCATATGTGTAAAACTTTATATCCTAGGTGTAATCTAAGATTATAATGTTGTAGAAATATAAATTTCATATCAGCAAAATACTTTTTCTAGTAATTACTCAATATATTTTTTCCAAATTTTTATAGTGCAAACCATTAGTATTAATAGTATTATTTAACTTAAGATATATTTTTGTTGGTAAAACCTTGTAGTTATTATTGTGTTAAAATACAAATTTTTTGTATCTTTATTGTTTTGCGTGCAGCTATGGCTTTCATACTACTGAATGTTCCTAAATTCTACAAAAAAATGCTTTTAGTCTAGTTTTTTGTAAAGTTCGAGTACAACCAGAAAGAATACTTAACTTTTGATATACTTTTTGGAAGAGAGCTTGGTCTTTTGATGTAAGAACTTTACCCATTTAAATGATGATATTTTTCAATTTGTTTCTGATTATAAATACATCTTTTATCTTAAACGGATGAAACAAACCGTAGCGGCCCAAAATTCCCAAAACCAAAATATCCAAACCCAAAATTCCCAATAAAAATCCCCCCTATAATAACCGACTTCTATTGGATAACAAGTTGTAAGAGAACCCGGCTGCCAATATATAAAAATTATATTTTTGAACTCCATATGAAAGGAAGGGGTGAGGTCAAATATTGGAGGCGCAATGTTTAAACCTGCGAGGCCAGAATGAAAACGGATAATAAAAACATTGTAGAAGTTCTCAACCATCATAGCCACCCCAATCTTGCAAAATAAATAATAAAGATGTTTTGCGAGAAACGATTAAAGAAATAAAAGAAACCTCCCCTATACAAAAACAGCTAATGTTATTTACAGTTCTACAGTACAGGAAACTAGGCTATTATATGCATTGAATAGAGAGTTGATTTCCTATTGCCAAGTTATGATAGTATACAAACCAACATAAATAGATGGAGTTCGGTGACTAATCAAAACCTCCTATTATAACCAATGAAGATTTCAGACCAGAAATCTTCGTGATTCCGCATTTTGGTTTTTTTTTGCTGCACTCTGAATTTGAAGAAGAAAAAATAATTATAATGGGAACAAGAAGATTTATTTTTAGTTTTAATAAATTAAAATAGATAAGTTGTTATGGATGGCACATTTAAGGCTTCCTCCAGTACATTTATCAGCTATATAATATACATGGAAATTTGAATAACCAATACTTTCCTATGATCTACATTTTTATAAATGGTAAAACCGAACACTAATATAAAAAAGTATTTCGTACTATGAAAAATAGTTGCTTATGTCATGAATTATATTTATATCGCGCCTTTTAGATATTGATTTTGGAATAGGTGTTTTTAATGCTCTTGTCAAGGTATTTCCTAATTCTGTCATACGTGGATGTTACTTGCACTATGGTCAGCCTATTTGAAGATGTTACGCAGTTTGGGAAACAGGGGACGTATTGTGAAAATGCTGATTTTATGCACTGCGTAGAACTCCTTTCTGCGCTACCATTGGTTCCATGTAATTCAATAGAATTTTGCTGGAATTACATTTTGGATCTGTGGGTGGGAAATGATAGCAGAGTAGCAGAACTTGTTCAATATGTGCATAATAAATGTGTTTGTAATACTCGTGCAATGTTTGGTGTAGAAATTTGGAACCATTATTATGAAATCAGGGGCAGGACAAATAACTCAGCTGAAGGGTTTCACTCTAAGCTCATATGAATTCGTAATAGAACTATTGTTATGTTAACAGATGTGGTTGTGATAATAAAGGAAAACACTTTGCAATAAAGTCGAGCAACTGCAGCTTATAAATGGTAGTGACAACAGAAGAAGAAAAAGAATTTACATTGAGCAAGATAACAAGCTTTTAAGATTAGGGACAAACTATGAAAACAGGAGAATAAGCATTGGTGATTTACTATATGGAGCTAAAAAAAGAATTAAGTTGGATATATAATAAATAAATATAATTAATACTATTTCTTTTTTTTTACCACCAAAAAATTGATTTTGGGAATTTCTGGTTTAGACATTTTAGTTACCTCTAACGAAACAATCAACCATCTGATCGTGTATCATTTCTTTAAACCATCTAATCTTCAATCCTCTTTTAAGACCATCTCAAGTGTCACATCTCTCGCATCTCAATTACACCTTGTCTTGCACGTCATGTATTCTCATAATTGTAATCTACGTGCAAACAATAGAGCTAGACGAGACACTCGTTTGCGCCATTCTTACTTATATGCAATGCTCTAAATATGCAAGTAATATAGTATCTAGATATGGGGCGGAATCTACTGTGAATGAGTTCCGACTCCAACAGTACTAAAAAAATCTAAATTTTGTATATACAACATTCTGAGTTCGTAAAAAGAAAAGATTTTTTACTTGGACATTTTAGAAAAAATATTTTTTTTATAGAAAACTATTGCAATTCAAACAGAGTTTAAAAAACGCCTATACTTTTATTACCATTTTCTTTGCGCAAAAAAAAAACACTATTATTTTTTTTTTCTAGAAATTAGGTATATAACAAATAAAGTATTTATACATCTGCGACTGTAAAAGCATATATTAACTTCATTACAATCATCTAGGCAAACTGCTTGTATCCGGCCTTTAAAAAGTTTTTTTTATATGGTGATAAAGTTCGGTCAAGTAAAAGCTAGCAAAATTAAAATTTAATCTGAGTAAAAACACAAGTCAAAACACAATTAAAATGTCGTTAATGTGATGAAGTATTCATTTAATAAGCATTTTTTAAAAAAACAGTTTAAATACAAATTTTTTTCGTAAATTTCTTACATGCTAACTTTTTTTCTTTATTCATATATACAAAAAATAATATTGGTTATTTAAGTATTCATATCTATTCATATATTTTATAAATTCTGTATATTAAATGCATGATTTTCGTTGTATAATAAATGGTTAAAAATTAAATAAAAGTTTTTTCGGCTTTGTTTTTTGTCCAGTTTTTGACGCGAATATATTACTTAGAAACTTAAAGGCGAATCATGCATTTTTTGAGATATCTTATATAAAAAACAAATTTAACAGTATACAGATGTTATTCCGGAAATAATTAGACTATCATGTACGGATTAGCACATTAACGAAACGAACGCGTTCCTTTTTCTTTTTTTGCTGTAGCTACTTTTTTCACATAATTAAAACCATTTTTTAGTATCATTTTGAATTTTTGTATTCTCTAAAATATAAAAATAAGTTTTTTTACCTTAAAGCTTTTATATTTTTTCTCTTACATTCAATTGTAATATTTTGGCTTATTAACCTTTTTCGCCAAAAATTTAATTATATTGTAGATATATTTAACTATTAACACACAATAAATCTTCGAACGTTTACAAACTTATTTCTTTTTTCTTGTGTTTTTGTACAAGTATGGATTTGCATTTTGATAACCATTCAGTAAGCAAAAAATATTGATTTTTCTTAGTATGTCTATAGTATATACAATTTTATAGAGGAACCATTTTATATATTGTATATTTTGCCTAAAATTATTTTTTATTATAAAGTAATCTTTTTTATTTCGATTTATTTAGCTGTTTGATAGGCCAAGCTTACTTAGTTTTTCGATAAAATAAAATGCAAGAAAATGTGTTCGTCTAATTTCAATTTTGTTAAATATAAAATTTGTAATAAAATGTTTCAAAAATAAAATGACACTTACATCTTATCAATGTTTTATTTTATTTAAAAAAAACAAAACAGCAAACTTAAAACAATTTTTGTACCATTTAATGTTATAAAACATATAGTTACAAGATATTTGTATAATCTCTGCAAAGACATATAAAAAAAGCTTCAATAATTTGTTTTCGAAAGTATTTCGGTTATAAATTATTACTCAAACAGAAAACCTTCCGAGCGCTGCCAGTTATACAAACTAAGGATTTTACTACATATCTTTAGCGTACACGCATAGCTTTTGTGTTTTTTTGCTAAGCATGTATATTTCTTATATGTTTTTTTGTCGCTAGTAAACTATAAATTCCCATAAAGTTTTTTTGTGCTTATTGCACCAAAAAATGAATACAAAAAATTATTTAAATACGAATGTTGCAGCAAGTGACGAAAATGCAAAGGACTACTCTTTAAATAAAAACTATCGTATGTTAACTGATTTTTTTAGTTTTCAGGCATAATATCGATATGCAAACTGACGAGATTTTTAATGTACGTTAAAACCTTCTTGTAATGATAGTATTAGATACAAAAAAAAACGATTTTTTTACAAAAAAGTATAAGGAAAAATTTTCCCATGCCATATTTTACCATAATGGCTATTATGGGCACAGAATAAAAAAATTCAGCGCTTTAAACAATACCTATACAAACCCGGTGTAACCATTATTACGTAAAAATAATTTTTTACAATAAGCACACATTATTTTAAATTTAGAAATAAGTTGACAATATCTGCACTGAAACAAGTATTTTTTTTGTCCCGAAGTGCAAACCCGCAGGGGGCAATCTTTTTTTTTGGCGAGTTGCGGGTCGGGTAAAACCCGCACATTTGATAATGCTGGTCAAGTGCGGGTCCCACCCTAGATTAAAAACGATCTTTTACTATTACCGCACGTTTTTGTACTAAAAGTTTGTAAGCAAAATTTGACACTTCAGAAAATCTGACAAAAAACTTTTAACTTGTAAAAAAGAAAAAGGCTTCCATTACAATTAACTTTAAAAAAAAGGTCCTATGTTGATATATCAATATACCAAGGCCGATTATGCACTTCACACATAATTTTTTTCATATAGTAATTTTTTTTATCTCTATGTTTACGATTATTCTAACAAAATCATTTAGACTATACGTATTTTTATATTAATATTTTGCGTTATCATTTAGATACTGTGAAGGTTTTTTGACACCAATATTTTTTTACAGTTTAGGATGGATATGCGAGATGTGAATTTATCCCGAAAAACCTTTTTTTGCACAAAGATAACAAAAAAAACGACTTTTTAAAAATGTTTATGATAAATTTTTGATTGATTGTTGTAAAATGTATGTTGATAAATGCGTAGGTACCAATTAAGAAAATACCGGAAAATATGCGTCAGGTTGAGATTATGTAAACATTTTTCGTTCTTTAAAAAACATTTATAAAGATAAACGTTTATTTTTTTTAAAAAGTATTGTTTTATTTTTAATTTAATAATTTACGTTTAGCTTTCGTATCAAAAAATTTAATCAATGAAAGATGTACTAGAGAATTCGTTTCTAGGGGAAAATAAATAAATCGATATGGAAAAAGAATCGTTGTATACTATTTGCGATAAATGACGCAAAAGAGCCTAGGTTCTCTGCTGTTTTGTATATAATTAAGATACAACGTGTTTAAAAGGTTGTGGTATTTGTTTTCTTTTTTCACATTATCAAAACTACAAGAAGCTTTTTTTGCATATAAAATATTCAAAAGCATCTATTTTGTTAAGTGTATATATATTGTTTTTGAAGATTTATTTTTACAAAGCTAAATGACTTTTGCGTAAACCAGAATCTAAAAACTAATCTTTATGGTTCAAACTACAAAAAACAGCGATTATAATGGTATTGCAAAGGCAAGAAGTCAACATGAACTGAAAGCAATTTTCACAAAAAGGCAGTCGTTTTAATTTTTTGTAATACTCGCCATTGGTTATTCTTGTCTTTTCGGTTGTTATGTTTTTTCAAATTCACTTTTATTGTTAAAAGTTTCTACGGGGTTTATTAAAACACTTGCCTCCACATACTTACGGACTATGCATCATTTTATAAAAGACCAAGTTCTTTTTTTTTTTTGGTTTGCCTTGCTATCAGTTAGAACATGAATTACCCGGTACCCGAGGGGGGGGGGGTCATACCCGGTACCCAGAAAAGTGCAAAGTACTCTGTCCGGTACATCCTAATTTATAGATGTAGTAATGCTTGAATGTCTTGTAATTTATTTCTTATCTTGTAAATTTAACGATAAAAATTTTAATTTAGTTAGAAATTAAACACGTAGTAAAAAGAGTGCGTAATGAAATGAATAGCTAATTTTATTAGTATGTTTTATTACGCTTAAAAAATTTTACATTTTTGTTTGGAATAAATGTAAATAATCTTGATTATATATACGCATTTAAAATTCTATTTATATCTCCTACAAATTCATTGATAATTACTTCTTTCTCCCTCCCTTTAAACCCGCTTACTACCACGACGTTCTCTCTTCTCACATTAAAAAGCTTTGCTATATACTTTACAAGTTCTGTATTAGCTTTATTTTTTTCGGGCTGTGCATTGATTTGAACTATGAGGTGTTCTGGTTCAATATTCCTTAGTTGTGTGGCAGAACTATTGGGTATAACCTTGATGAATAGTTTCATTTTGGTGTCTGAGATTCGGGTATAGCACATCGTAAAATCAATTCCTATGACGGTCAAAATAAATTCAAAAGAATATTTTTGGGATGTCATGTAAAATATTTGCTTATACTGTAATATTACATATATATGTTGAATATAAAGTGTACTTACAATATCTGATATTGCATCTAGTTGGAATAATTAAATATAATGGATATAAAATACTATAAAAATAAGACTCCGTAAGAGTGGGTACCCATTTATTACTTTTGCATATATCATTTATGTTTTTATAAAAAAAAATGTTAGAATGATAAAAGTAATAAATAAATAAAGAGACATTTATTAAAACTCACTAAAATTATTATCGGTAAAGTTTTTATGGGGTCTTTTCATTTTTACATTTACAAAATCCGTCTTTCGAACAATGCATCAGCATATATTCTACACATTTACATTCTCCCTCCTTTTCGAATGCATTAACTAAGTCCTCCAATTCTTTTACGGAACGATTCTGTTCCTTAATATAGTCATTCAAAAACAGACATGTCGCAAAAT
>JAQFYM010002749.1:0-21817 GCA_034694785.1 Agrenia bidenticulata
CCGCCCGCAGCGCGCCCCCCGCAGCGCGCCCCCCGCAGCGCGCCCCCCGCAGCGCGCCACCCGTTCGCCCGCAGCGCGCCACCCGTTCGCCCGCAGCGCGCCACCCGTTCGCCCGCAGCGCGCCACCTGTCCGCAGCGCGCATCTGCCCGCAGCGTGGTACCTGCCCGTAGCGCGCCACCCGCCCGCAGCCCGCAACCAGAACATAAAAAAAAATAAACAAAAAACAAATATATGTCAAAATTAATGTAAGGTGGTAAATTTTATGAATAAAAATATTTTTATTTTAACGAACTAAGATATTTTTTGTTTTTATGATTTTCACAAAATTTTGTAAAAAAAGTTAAAAATATGGAAATTATATGACTTTTGCATAATATATCTAAAAAATATTTTTTTATGCATTTTAGATGATGTTATTGTTTTATTTTTGCTTCTTTACGCCTAAAAAAGGGCTGCGCGCGCCACAATAAATAACAATTATATAATATAATAGAGTCTTTAATGAATAAAATTTCAACAACGGTATATTAGAATGTGTAAAAGTAAACATAATATCTTTTTTAAGTAGGGTTGATTATTAATTTTGTATGGTATTTGCGTATAACATAGTTTTTCGGGAAATAGACAAATATGTAAAAATAAGCATATATTTATAAAAAATAAAAAATAAAAATAGATTTTTAGATGCAAGATGCGTACGCTGTATTGTCATCATGATGTTCATTTACTGAAACACTATAGTTTTTGCCGAAATCCATGTTTTGCGCGAATTAACGTTATAATTAAGGAAAAACCAAACTTTAGGTATCGATTTTATGTTTTTAAAGGCCAATACTACTATAAAAAGCATTTAAAATTGTATTTGTATAGACCTTATATAATTTTTTTACTTTTTGCTATTTAAATGTGCAAAAGTTGCCATTTCTGTTTTTTTATGTGCTAAGAGCTTACAAGTAACCTTTCCCATCCTAAAGATAAAAAGTTACATGTCAAATACAGCTTTCATTATCTACTAAGAAAATTTTGTTATCATTTGTAAAAGATTAGGGACGTATGAATTTTTGAATATGTATATGTAAGTAAACTTGAAAATTTTAAGAATACTTTATGCATTTACGATTGGAATTTTACACATAATATCAAATTATTTTGTTTCTGTAGTTTTTACAAAACCAATGATGCAAACCTGGCATATCTTTACATCTTTATAGCTTAATAATCAGCTTTCCAGATAAAAAAATTATTGTTTAATTTTCATTGTGATAATTTAAATGGCTTTACTTGCAATTTTTGTAAATTTTTGTCTTTGCATTTAGTTTTTACATTATTTTCTTATATTAGGAAAAAATAAAATGAAAATAAATATAATATAATATAATTGGCGAAGGCGTTTGAAGGCACCTTTAATACTTCAAGACCTATAAATAAAGAAACCACAAACACAAATAATGAATTGTAAAAAGGTATACTAACAAATATAATGTATTAACGTTGTTTAGATAATATATTTGAGCATTTTATACGAAAAAATTGATTTTTTTCGATATTCTTCAAATCGATTGCAACGGTGTATTATAAAATTTGAAATATCAGCATATTTTTTGTTATTTTTTATTTAAGAATAATCGTCAATCAAGTCTTTAATCAGGCATTTAAATTTAACAAAAAAAGTTTTGTACTATATAGACAAAGGCTTTCCCAGGATTTTTTGAGCCAATGGGTAGTCAGCTTTTTATGTAAAAGTTGAGCTTAAAAACCTTGTTTTTCGATGTTCTAAAGTTAATTTTTTTTTTAAATACTTAAAAATAAAACAACACTGCACAAAAAAAGACTTCTTTTAAATTCAGGCAAGATATTTTTTCTGAAGGGGGGGGGGGTACACTCCCTACCCGTCTACTCGGTACGCGCCTGTTTTTAAAGCTTAGTATATACGAAAGTTAGAAAACGAAATACAGGTATTTTTGTTTAAATTAAACTAAATTATTTTTATTTTTATTTTTTTACATTGGTATATAAAAGAGTTCTTGTCGATAGATTAAATGAGGTATTAATTTTTTTGATAATGTAGTCGTAAAGTTCGCCTGTAAAGATTCTTTTAAGAGCAAATGGTTTTTTTGCTGACGGAAAATCATCTTCTCGGGTTAAATATAGTTTATCATTTACAATCAAGACATCTGCGGTCGTAGTGGGGGAATGTGATCTCCTTGTTGTTAATCTGTATTGTTTCATAACGTATCTGTCATCCATATTTCCGATGATAAAAATATATTCCTTCTCAACAGAAACTCTACAGAACTCAATGGATTTATATGCATTGTACAAAGTAACACAAATTTTTTCTTTTTTCTCAATCTTTATGGATAGATTGTAAAATCTTTTATAAGCAGCCATGAGATTCGCCATCACACGAAACAAATTCATAGCGTACATATACAGTAGAATAAAAGATACCAATATCTTTCAAACTACAACTGTGGTCTAGAACTAGGAATATGTGTTTCAGATAATTAGAGCGTGTTTGGTCAATTTTTCCGGGAAAAACTTCCGTTTGTTATAAATATATTTCAATGGAAAAATCAAGCAAGGCCTCTTATATTGAGCATAAACTTTTTTCGTATAAAACTAATAAATAATAAAATAAAATATGGATTATTTTTTGTTTTCAATTTTTGCCCATTTAATTGGGGAGCGTAATTAATAATGGGATATTCCGCACAAACCCCTAATTATTTATTGTATGTTCATTACATATTTTTCTTACATAAGCATATAAATATGAAATATACATCCATAAAAAATTAAAACGGGGGAATAAGAATAGTGACATGTAGCATAATCTTGCAAGTTACTACATATAATTTTTATTTTGCAGTGTGCCGTCGTGATAATATTATGTAAATAATTTTGAGTTACTAAAATACAAAAATGTATGCATTCTTAAAGTATTTATCTTAGACCATAAAAAATCGAGGACCTACCAGGGGCTCTGAAAAAAATAATGGCACGGCTATATATGGCCTAGAGACGTAGCCAGGAATTCAGGAAAGAGTGGCAGTCTGTATTTTACAAAAAACCGCTTAAAAATTATAAGTTTCAATAATAAATATGTTAATCTTGTATTTTTACGAAACTTGCGTTTTTAATACGAGTTTATTGGCATAAAAATAAATGCAAAACCCCATTAAAATTTAGCCGCAAATTTTTTTTGGATTGGGGGGGTTGTTTCCCAGCATCTATGGATACACCCCTGATTTAAACCTATAATATTTGGATGGTACAAGAGAAGAAAATTTAGGTTTCATATTTATCATATTATTAAGTTGTAAAGTGTCATGGAAAATTTTAATATGCCTTTTGTTCATTTTTTTAATAAAAAATATGTCCGAACTTAGGACAAGTTCCTAAAAGATAGTACAAAAGAAAAAAGATTATTTTTAACGTACTTGAAAATACTATTACTTTAAAAACATATACAGGTTATATTTAAACAAATTGTAAAACAAGATGTAAAAAAAATGCCTACCGAATATATGGTTTTTTTCTGGCATATTTTCCTCTATAATAGCGTTCATACAATATATCTATCGAATTTTTGGATACGCAAGCACAGAGATGTATTATATGAGGAGCCATATAAAGTAATTTAGGTAAACGTTCGACAAAAAATCTATTCATATATTTTATCAAAAAGATGAAATTATAATTTGACGTGTATTATACTATAATTTGTATATTGGACTTTATCTTAGAGAAAAGAGTATAAAAGTTCAGTGAATTTTAAGTGTATTGATTCTTTTAATCAGCAATTTATAAAATTTATTTGAGAGGGTGGTAAAAAAGTAAAAGGCTATATTCTTGTTGTAGTCTCAATCACGTTTATATCAAAAAAAATTAAAGTTGACGGAATAATATAAGGCTACCATATATGATAATATCGATAAAATTGTTAACCACAAATTTCATATTAAGAGATACTTTATTTTGAGCCCTTGGCACAGACTAGTTTTTACCCAATATCCTATTGTAAAAAAAGTATGCAGATTTATATTATTTACTGGTTTTTGTGTATTACAAATTATAGGTAAAACCATTGTATCTTCTGTAAAACATGTTATTTTACAATATATGTTCCTTTCAAAAGCCTTCTTATGCATAAATAAAACAATAACGCCAATAAAATCAGTTTAGATGGTATATTAAGGATTAGAATGTATAATTGCTATATTTTTTATATACATTTTTATACTTTTATGCTAAATTTATGCGTATAGTACACTATAAATTGGATTAGGTCAAGGTATAATAAAAATATAGTAACTTGTTATAAATTTTACATGTATAAAATATAATATCAAAAAAAATCAGAAAAAAGTCTTAGTAATCTAAAATTTTATTTTTAGTCTCATGAGCGAGTTAAATATATAATATTAACAGAAGGTAGCCAATTAATTAAACAATAGTGGACCTGTATATTTTTCAATATAGCAGGACCTCAATTAGCTCCCTATATTTTAATTCTATATACCGTTATGTAAGTGGCTACACTTTTCTCAACAACAGGTATTATATCAAAATACTTCATAAGGAAAGCAATTTATAATTTACCTAAAGACTGTAATGTAAGGTTATTTTTTGACTGCAGGGCACAAACGTCTTTTGGGTATGAAATATAGTAAATATCTTTATAAATATAGTGGTTTTATAAGTAAAAAAACAAATTTTGTAAAAAATATCAATCTCCTATAGGTAACATTTTTCCTTTTTCTTTTATATTTTTACTTTTATTACATAAAGATACACGCTTATTCTTGCTTTCATCAATTATTTGCTTTGAAGTAGTAAAATGATATTTCTTATAAATTTACTTTTTTAAATACTAAAATAATCGTAAACACTAAAACTATTAGGCTTTTTTATTATTAAAATATTGTTTTATTGTGCAGAATAATTATTTTTCAGAAAAGCATAAATTTTATTTTTCTATATTTTTTTGTGTTTCTACTAATATGGCACTTCAAAATTCTTTGCATACATGCAAAAAAATATTATTGGGGGAAAACTCTGCTTTAAAATATAGTAAGTAATATTTTACACTTTTTTAATTTCGTTCGATAATAGTTTCTAATGCAAAATTTAAAAATAGTATGTTAAATATTAAAGAACACTTTGGTATATAAATTATAAATATGGTAAATTTTGCAGTACTAATTTGATATGTATAGTATACGTAGTATTTTTTATACGTTAATTATTTTTGCGAGCCCATGCCAAAAATCGTTATAGACCTTGTGAAATTATTTACTTATGCGATCACTACGCGGTTTTTCTGGTGATGCAGAATCAATAAACTTTGCAGCTGGTATTTAAAAGCTATAAGTAGACAATATATCTAAAAAGCCGTGCACGTCTGAAATTTAAGTATTTTATAAACGATAAAAAGGCGTATAAAAAACTCTTTATATTTTTTGTTTGAACTTGTTAATTATTTTGGTAAAAAAAAAAAATTTATATAAAAACAAGATAAAAAACAATAGTTATTTAGTTATTAAGGGTGTAATCTTTGTATTGGAATAATTTTGTGCAATTTATCAATTAAAAGCAAGGAGATCCATGGTTTGTTTTATAACTGGCAACTTTTTCGAAAATAATATACCGGACTGTCAATAAAAATAACTAGCCAGGATATGTATGCTTTTAGTTCAGGAGTTATAGATTATGTACATATCTTTTTGTGTCTCGCATAATGATTAACCGCAAAATTAAAGCAAAAAATCAATTTTAAAATGAAAAGCAAAAATAAAACTATACAAAAATTTACTATTTATTAGAAAAAATATTAATTTTACATTGATTATTATTTTTTTTATAATAAGAACTTTTAGGTTTTATTAGTCTGTTTCAGAGGCGTACCCAGCAATTTTTCAGCAAGGGGTAGTCAGTGTTTTTGTAAAATTTATCCTTTAAAACTTGTTTTTCAATGTTTTAAAGTTTATAATGTCTTTTTGAAAAAATTTGTATTTATAGTTTTTTTTAGGATTCTTAAATTGTAAAAATATCTGCACAAAAAAGACCCCCCCTTACATTCAGGCGTGAAAAATTTTATGAAGGGGGAGGGGGTGGGTACAACCCCCTTACCCCGTGTCGGTACGCGTTTGGTCTGTGTTAATACTATTATTTCTATAATTTACTAAAGTCCACGAATTTATAGCATTCGAAACGATAATGAGCCCACACAAGACAAACTATTGCAAAATACATCAAATAGTGTATAAAAATAAATGGCTAAATGATCCCCTTCCCTTTTGGAATTTTTCGCCCCGTTTTGGAATTTTCCACCCCCTTTTTGTATAAAAAAACACCCAATTCAAAAGATCGCGCTAAAAACATATCAAAATTAGCATTTTACCCATGTAAGATTTTTTTTTAGATTATTATATTCTGACTATAGACTATGAAAAAAGTGTGAAAAAGATATCACTAAAAAAATGAAAAATTAATTAAAAAGTACAAAATAGTAATATACTGTAATAAACAGATAGACTTCTAAAAAAAAACGCTAAAAAACAAAAAAGGTATAAATAAAGGCAAAAACATCTAAATAATACTTTTCAAGCCTAAAAAATGATGTATAATTAATAACAAAACAAATTTTAATACAACCATACACATATAAGTCATAAAATTAAGTATAAACCGCTTCAAATGTGAATTTATTATTGCAGAAAAAATGACAAATTTTTGGCACTTAAAAACATACCAAAGCATTTTTAATAAACTGTTTTAGGCAATAGATTTGTTTTGTGCATATAACTTAATGCACTTGCGTTTTGATGGCCATGTATTTATTGAAATGCAAACGCACGTTTTCTGTTAGTCACTATTTTTATTAGCACACTGAAAAACTTAAAACTAAAATAAGCAGTGCAAACTACAGAAACTTGTCTTATTTTGTGTGGTAGACCAAAAAAAATATCTTAAAATAAGCCAAGCGATGTTTTTACGCAATTATATGAACCAAAAAATACGTTTTACTCGTAAAAAATAAATTGATCAAAAGCGTTGTACTCATGAAGTGTGTTATAGACAGGCCTCTACTAAATAGGTGAAAGATGATTTTTCTCCTAATTTTACTAGAATAAGATTCCCCAAAAACAAGAATCTCTCCTACTTTGAACATAAAATGTATTTTATATAATCTCAAAGTAATATAAAAAATATATACTTTAAGTGCATTTTCTGTTGTCAGTTGTTTTTCTGATAAATATTTTATTTAAAAATAAATCCTAGGATGTTTTACCATAAAAACAAAACCAAAAAACGATTCAATTTACAATTTCAAATTATAAATATTTTGCGTACAGTATTTATATTATTACTTATTTTTTTCATGCTAATTTTTATATTAATTGTGCTTTTTTTAATTTTTATGTATAATAGACAATTAGCGATGACAATTTTAAATGTACAAGATTCGATAGTGTAATCTATAATACGACCTTGCAAACTAGTATTAGATAAAACAGTACTAATAGTAATTATTGAGTCTTAATGAGGTGAATTTCTTTTTACAGTTCGAAAAAAAAGTGGTAGCTGTAACTAAGACTATCTTATATTTCCGTTAGTGCAAAAAAGAATTAAACTGCTAATTTTACGATTTTAAAGTGTGTTGCAGTGATTCTATACGTAAAACAAAGCGTTTAGAATTTTTTTATCTAGCTAAGTGCAAGTCAGTTTCAATATTTTATTACATTTCTCAAAATTCTCCTAAATGAAGTTGCAAAAATGTGCGTTTTTCGGCTAATTAAACCAAATTAGGTAAATAGGTAACTCTCCTAAATAGTAGAGGCCTGGTTAAAGACGTGTTATTGTACTATAAAAAAGAAAAAATATTATACATAGCAGGATACCTAAATCTGTATGCAGGCAATATATTAAAACGCATACAATTTTGTGACTATGTTGCAAGATAGAATTTTGGTAGATAGAATGATTTTTTGTTTTGCTGCGTAAGTTTACGTCTTTCTCAACACGTTTTTAAAAAGGTTTTTTTCGTAAATGTATAAGGTTTAAACAAGGGTGCTGCGAAAGCAACAGTTTTTTTGTCATTTATTTTTATGTATGTTTCAGCCGTAGCTGATTTTGTGTGTCTAACTTTTAGTATGAATGAATTTTATTTTTTTGAAACTTAACTTATGACAAAAAAAAATCGGTTTCATATATATTACGTTGACATTATTTACTCAATTAAGTACAAATTGTATGCGTAAATATAGTTGTTTCTATTTTAGCTCAAGAATTACAAAATTCATTGTTTTTTTGCCTTGCATAATCAATTCGTTTGTTTTTGCTTGTTTTTAACCTTTTTTTGTTTTTTAGCGTGTTTTTTAAAAGTATATCTGATTATTACATATATTACTATTTTGTACTTTTTGGTTGTTTCATCTTTCTTTTTTTTAGTGATATCTTTTCATACCTTTTTTCATAGTCTATGATCAGAATTAAAAAATCTAAACAAATCTATACCCGGGTGAAAAATGCCAATTTTGATGTTTTTTTCGGGGCGGTCTTTTGAATTTGGTGTGTTTACAAAAAGGGAGTGGAAATTCCAAAACGGGGTGAAAATTTACAAAAAGGGGTGAAAAAATCATTTAGCCAAACATAAATACTAAAACAAAGAACAATCATCATATAGGAAACGTACACGAATATATAAACGGTTCCTTAAGGTCGATCATTTACAGCTTTCGAACAATATAACTGCAAACTTATGTAAAATTTTATTAAAGTTTATGTTTACGAAACACAAAAATTAGCTTTTTGAATTTTTGGATATTAAGTGTGTGTAAACCCATTATATTAAAATTGCAACATCGTAATATTAAACATTTTACTTGCTAAAAAAGTGCAGAAATTGTAGATATATGAAGTTTTGTTTTTATATTTTATTAATTCATTTTTAAATGCAATATTTTTTATTGTTAAACTGCAATTTATACAAAATGTAAAATGTAATAAACCAATAAGTAACTAAAGCTTATAAAATTACTATTTAAATTCTATTCACTGATTTTTTCACATTTTAAAGTAGTCTTCCTTTATTCTTTAATATAATATAAACTGACTATGTTATCATCCGAACTTCTTTTTTAATATATATTTAAGTCGTTTTGTTAGATTGTTATAGAAATAAATACGGCATAATTTTTTTGCGTGTAAATATACAAAAGAGATTGATAATTAAAATATGTGATTAGTTTAGAGTTTTTAGATAAAAAAAAAATTAATAAAATATTGCATTATATAACTACAAAAAAGTACATTTAAAAACTTGCATACTACATACTGCTCTATAAACTCTAAAGTTAGCTTCAGATATAATTTATTGGCTATTGGCGCATTTCTACGCGTTATTGTCTTTTATATTTATCGAGTACAGGCAAAGCTGCAATCAAATAACCTTTTTACCTTAGGGAATTTTACAACTCATATTTCGTGAAACCTTATCTTGTTTAATTTACTATTTTGTAAATATGGTAATCATATTGATTACATTTAGATAAATCACATTGTTAAGAAAAAGTCAACATATATTTTAAAATTGAGTTGTATAATGGTGTGTATTTTTTACCATGGTAAAAAATATAACAACCCATCCTGACGTCATTTGCCATTGGAAAAAATATTGTATTTTTTTCATGGTAAATCGCTTAACACGGTAAATTTTTCCTCCGATTTATTATGCATGGTAAAATTCTTTACTATGGTAGAAATACTTTTATAAATAACTGAAAAATATAAAAACAGAGGCAAAAGATCAAAATCGACAAAAAAAGAACAGTGAAAAAAATCATACATAAAAAAACTTACTTTTTAGATTATTGCTTCGCTTAATATCCGAAGAATTCATGCATTCAATAAATTTTTTTTATAAAAAAAACTTATTTAAAAATTGCCGCAAAAATTATGTACTCATGAATAGTCTCTTATATCAGATTTCTCTTAACAAGAAATATCTTTTTAGAATAAATTATTCCAAAAATCGTATATTTATTTCTTACCATTGTAAAAACAGTGCAACCTTTACCATGGATTTTTTTACCATGGTAAAAAAAATAAACACCCTAAACTAGATTCAAAAAAAAAAAGATTTTTACAGAAAAATTTAAAATATATGTATACAAAATATAAAGGGTATGTTTTGTGTTTGTGAAGCAAAAACGTAAACTTTTTTGCAGTTTAATTTTCGATGTAAATGGAATTACCAAAAATTAGTTTATAACGAAAACACTGTATTTAGCGTGCTGATTGTGGGAGAAATTTTGATGCAGTCTAACATCATAACGAAATTTTTAAAAATAAAATGCTTAGTATTGAAAAATTGCATATGCTAAAACATGCACCCCGAATCTTTTTTTTAATAACTCGCGTCATCAAGCTTTATAAATTTTCTTTTCTTAAAAAATTAATGCAAAAATATCACATACCATATAGAAAAAAATTGTCTATCATGTTATAAGTACGTTATTTTTGTATGCTAACCTTGTGTAAATACAAATTTTTTGGTAAAAATATAAACTAACTAAACTTAAGATAAATAAATAAAATTGTTTTTAAGGATTGTTACCACAAAAAAATGTTTTTATCTAAAAAAGAAGAAATCAGTATCTCTTATCTGGCTTAAACCTTTTTTTTTACAACTGCAGATTTTTAAGTTTTTCAAACTAATCAGTACCGGTGCGTGATGATCTATGCCTAGAGGCGAAGCAGATAAAAATGTCTGCATTGAGATATTTATAACAAAAGCGGATAACATTTTTGAATAAGAGAATATGTAGTTTTTAATAAAACAAACCTAGAGAAAAGATTTTTTTCTTTTTAAAAAGTATTTTTTTTTGTTTTATGTCTGTAATACGTTTTTTTTCAAAAAAGCATACACTTTTTTTTGTTCATATTTTTTTACAAATTTTATTTTTAAAACGGCAATTTTAAGCACAGCACTATTTTATAAAGCAGTTATTACTTTTTGCACTGGAAATAACATTTAGACTAGGAAAAAAAAACAGTTATAATAAAAATAAACAATTACCAAAACCTTTGTTTAACAATTGCATAAAAAAATTTTTAAAATATGTTAATGTGACATTTAAACAGTTTAAGCAGTTTTTTTTAGATCCGGCAAAATTTTTTATAGACTTTAAAGATATTTTATTAATTAGGGTTAAACTAATTTATTTTAGCCAATTTTATTTTTGGTATTTTTAAGTAAGTCACCTTCTAATTACAAGGCAGTTTATAACCCTTAGAAAATATAAATCAAAATAATACCAACTAAAAAACTATTCAAGCAGCATTTGCAAGGCGTTGTCTGCAAAAACAAAAGATATTGTAATAAATGAATTTTACGAGAGTGTGTGGTTTTTTTAAAAACAGTTTTACACAAAAAGTTTTTGGCGAAAACTATTTTTGTCCAAACCAGACACGCCCGAAAATTTTAAAAATATTTATATAAATTGTCTGTTTTGCTTTTTTTTCTGTATTTGCTGTTCTAAGATCTAACACTCATTTCAGCTTAACGAAAAAGCAAAATACCGTATTTGCTTACTTATAGATCAAATTTATTTAAAAATCACAAAAACTTAAAAATTAAAACATGAAATATTGATATTCTTTTATCTATGCGTATTTTTCGACTAAGATCACATCTTCTTTTATGTCACAAACTTAAATAATTATTTTTGCTTTGTTTTACATCTACGGTATTCATTATCTTACAGATTTCTTTGCTTTAAATAACATGTTTAGCCTTGTTCATAAAAACTATAAGTTAATAAATACGTTATATCTTTGCAGTGATTTTTTTGGCTTTTTTTTGAAGCCTGCTTAAATTTGAAACATTATGTCTAACTAAATGTTATAAAAAAACAATAACATGAAATTTACTCGATTGTTTTCTTACATGCAATTTGTAAATTCCTGTTATATATAAAGCATCTAAATTTTTTTGAATTGGCATCATGTTCAGGTAAAAAACAATTAGTTAAAGCAAAAAGCATTTTTGATTTTATGCGAGCCAATATAAACTAACATAAAACAACCTTTCATACTTTATATAAATTATTTGGAAATTTTTCGTTTCATCTCGTCTTTCAAATTCTTCAAAACTCTATTAGTTTTTAAATTTTAATATTTTAAACAGCAGACGCATAAATATAAATATAAAATGTTTTCGTTTCTTTTTTTTAAATATATATATAGAGCGAAACAGTTGCTTTTTTTGTACGCTAAATGCTTTTTTCCTCTAATAATTCTTTTTTCTTTACTTTATATACTTTTTTTTCACAACAGCAAAAATAAAAAATCTTATTCTAAAAAGATTTATAGACATCAATATAGATTAAATAGTTCTTCATTGGTTTTTTGTTTTCTTATGATGGTTTTTTTTGTACTTGACTGTATATAAGCAACATAAATGCTTAGTCTTCGCTATAAAAAGTACCAAAACATACTAATAGATTTAAAGCATAATAATCACGCCATAACCGTTATATATCTACACATATCATATCCGAGAATTTATCTGCGGCTATAAACGCCTAAAAAACAAATTTTTGAACTTTTATATAGTATGTGGTTAAAATACTAAACAAATATATATATATACACATACTATACAAAAAAATTATTATGCTAAACAATGCATTTTTATTGTTTCACAAAAATTTATACTAAATTACAATGTCTTTTTGGTTTACTCTATATATGGCTCATGTATAAGTTTTTTTTTTTTTGTGGCTGTTCTGTTCTTTAGTTTGCCATAAAACGGCCGAAAATATTAGATAATGCAAGATAAAGAAATATAGTAAGCAAAAAAAGAATATTGTATCGTATAAAACTGATTAAGGTATTTTTCTTAGTTTCCTCTACCGTTATGCCTGTAATTATTTATTTCTATTATTTTCAGTACACAAAATCAACTCGAATTACAAATAAATATTTTTTATCTGCAGCCACCGGCCAAAGTCTTGTATTAAGTTATTCTTCTTTTTGTTTTAGGCTAATTAATTAATTATAAATATCAATAAAAAAATTGAAATAGACTCTTATTTCAAATGAATAAGAATACCATAAAAGTAAGTACGTTAATATCAAGTCAAAACTTATACTTATTCTTTGTATAAAAACGCAATATTATCATTTCTAATTTTATATTATTTTTTCCATTAGACATGTGCGTCTTTTTACATCTTGCAATTCTTTTTTTTACCTTCATATTAATGCATCACAAAGCGGAAAAAAAACAATTTTTATACAATTTTACAAGCAAATATTACGTATTCCATGTCTTCGTTATATCTCTAAGAATCTATATAAACACATTTATCATATTATCTTACGTGCTATGTATCAAAATAAATTTCCGTATTTTAATATACTTACTAAACAACTTCCGGTTTATTTTCTATACTCTGTACTGATTTTTTTTATATGTTACGGTTTGTTTAAAAATTCTGATATTGTATTTATGCTCCCCGTGTTTTCTTTTTATACATCCTTTATGTTTAAAAAAAGATTGAGACCACATACATGCGATGTCCTCATATATGGAGTCTGCATATGTGGCAATTATAACATCGCGAAACACTCTTATTGGTAAAAATCAATGAAGTTTTCCGATTTTCTAAAAAGAAAAACCCGTATTTTTCATAATTACCCGACAAGCCAAAACGCCACGTCAATTGCATCTGACGCAGATGAAGGATCTTAATTAATTTACCGTACGCACGTAGTTATTATTTATTTTTATTTTTTTCAAAACCGCACATGTTCTTACTCATTCCAATGTTTAATATTTTAATTAATATTTTTTAATATTGTAATAAGAATTTTAGAAATTAAGCTCTGATAAAAGCAGGAAAAGTTGCTGTTCTTTATATTTAAATTATTAATTTATAAATAAACATAGATCTATTGCTAAGTGTGTTCAAAATATAAATGTTTTTGCATATATACTAGTGAACTCCATAACAGATTACCGCGATATAACTATACGGTAATGTGCCGGTAATGTACACCGAAAAATTTAAGTTTAAAGCTTAGTATTTTTTACGTAATTATTAATAAATTTTGATAAATTTAATATCTTTGTCTAAATAATAAAACTAAAGTTCAAAAAAGCTTTTTTCTTTAATTCTATGAAAATCAGTGTACTTAAAAACTCACAGAAACACCTTTTATAATAAGACAATAAAAAAAATATATATATTACATCTTAGCATTTTTAGCATATCTTTTGAACATAAAATATACACATGAGTATAATAATAATATTTATTCATTTATATAAGAAAAATTTATACGTTTTATAAGATAAAAATGCGTTTTTTGGTCAAGATTTTATATTTTAAAAAATTTTTTGCTTTCTTATTTTTTTCTTATTTTACCCTATTTATTTTTATGTTGAAGTATACCGTAATATTCTAATATGCAAGATTATTGTAGTTTTTCATTTTTAATTAGGAACGTAAAAAATAAATTTTTAATAACTTTAAATTTATACTTACCGTTTACCGGTACATTACCGTTAGTAAAAACCCATAAAGTAAATAGTTGTAAACTAACCGGTATATGAAGTACAATAATATATGATCTTTGGTTTTCTACATGTGTTTTCTTCGCATCTGTATACCAGTGGCGTAGCCAGGATTTTTTTTTAGGAGGGGGCACAAAAAAATAAACGAGCTAGAACGACAAAAAAAATATTTTTTATTTTTTGCAAAAAATTTTAAGAATTTTTAGAAAATACAAATTTTATGAAAATATTTTTTTCGCATATTTCGAGGCCCTAAAAAAAAGACCCCCCTTAAATCCAGGCTACGTTTTTTTTCTAGGGGGGACGTGCCCCCCTGTGCCCCCCTGTGCCCCCCTGGCTACGCCACCGCTGTATACGATATTGGAAATATATGTTGCGTGCTACTACAGCGAGTTTTAGTTTTTATCACAAATCATAGCATTGTTTCCTGAATTGTTTTTCTACCAGAAAGGAATAACGCATTGCTTTAACTGTTGTAAATAGAGTTTAAAACCCCTTTAAACAGTTAATAGAATAATAGAATGAGTTCTAAGGTACAAGGGTAATTTTTTTAGTATACATGGTTTTTGACCCGGAAGTAAAGCATACAGTTGTATCTATTCAAAAAGATACTAAGCTAAATCACGCTATAAATAGCGGAAAATACTTTAAGATAAATTTGAAAAACGTAATAAATAGATCTGCAAAAGATACGTATTTTGAGATATTTAAACAGTATTAGACCACTTAAAACCATATTGAAAACAATGATCTAGAATGTGATAATGTGAATGAAACTTTGTTTTAAAACAACAAAAACGGTATAACAATCAATAACATTATAATTAAATGCGTATTATTTATACCATTTCCTCGGAAACAAGATAACCGGCCCGCAGTCGCCCGTTCATTAAACCGATACATCATATTAATGCACTTCTTTGCAGTTTTATAATAGTCACATTTATTATAATAAAACTAAATAAACAAAGTCGAAAGCGCCGCATTATTATCTTTTGTGCAAAAATTACTGGCGCAAAATGATCTTCCTGTCTAAAGATAGTATTAATATAATCTTTTACTCTAATTCTTTTTATCATAATCTCCTTGAATACACATCTTACATTGATAATATTTTTTATCTGTGCTGAATATCGCTAATATCAACATGTTTGCATTTCTAAATATTTTAATCTTGAGGCGACGTTTGCGAATACATATAAATATTTTTAAATATACTGTAAATAAAAAATAAAAAAGACTTTACGCATTACACTGCATAACAAAAATGTAATCTAAAAAATTATAAGTTAAAATCTATATTGGGATTTATTGCTGCATTTGTTTGTCGTGTCTGTAATTTCTTCCGAACATAACACTTGCAGAATCAGTTCAAAGGCGCGTGTCCAGAAAAGAAGAGGGTAGGGGGAGAAGGAATTAAAAACAGGTTTAGGGGTCCCTAGGCCCGTTAGGAAGGGGGGGTCCGTACCAAGGGGGCCCCTCTTTTACAGTTTTTTTGTGCATTAAATGATTATTAATCATTTTAAATAGTTTTTTTTTTCTTTGCGTTCTCTGAAACTTCTATGTTAAGTGAAATATCTCTTACTTTGTTTTATTGTATTTTTTTTAGAAACCCTCTCTTTTTTTATAAAAAAATGGGTTTTGGGCCCCTCTTTTTTCAAATTTTGATTTCTGGCTACGTGCCTGCTCCCCCCCCCCCTTAGAAAAAAAATTTTTGCCTGCATTCAGGGGTATTCTTTTTTTACAGAGATTTTTTACTTTAAACAATTCAAATACTCTAATTTTAAAAAAAATAAAAAAAAAAATTTAAAACATTTATAAATTAAGTTTTTAAGCCTTATTTTGCATAAACAATAAATAACAATTATCCCGTGTAAAAAATCCTTAGCACGCCACTTTCAGTACATATACTGGACAACTTGAAAATACAATATATTACCTAAAACATACTCGTTTAGTATATGATACATATCTCACGACACACTTATCATTTTTATTTTCTTCTAAAACAAAAAATATTTTTTTAACTTGTTATTATACATAAAGCACTTATATCAGATAAGCTGAGATAAATTAAAAACACTATGCTCAAGACATGCTATACCAAAAAACCAAGCAAGGGCATACATTGAAGGTGGATTGTATTTCGTCATCGTTGGCTAATTTTTATATACTGCTTATGTATTGAACAGATTATTAAAGCCAAGTCTTTGAATTCTCGCATATTCATGATCATCTAGAAACCATTTTCTTAAAACATTTAGTGTTGTTTTGAAGGAATTATAATCCCACTATATATGATAATATATTGATGGCAACATATTTATAAGTTGATGATGGGAAAATTTATATTATCTTACATTTAATAAAATTAAACCTCTGTGCAAAAACTGCGTTTTGTGTTTATTTAAATCAATCTATAGACAAAAATCAATTCATGTAAGCGTATAAAATTATCTTTAGAATGTATTATTTTTTTCATGTAAAAAACAAATTTGCTTTTTCCCTTTTAAGTCGAATCATTTTATTTACAAGCAACTTTTATATCAGACAATATGGTGTATAATAATCCATATTTAACCCTTTCGCTGATTTACAGAAAAATCTCTTTCTAAAAAAATAGGGGTCCCATAAATTCTCGAACTCGTATAATTTTGAAAAATAGAAAATGTAGCTTTTTCAAAAAAGAAGGAAAGTGCAAAAAACAGAGGTTTGGAATTTTAAGATAAAATAAAAATTACAATTTATTAGTACAGAAAGCAATAAAACTAAAAAAAAGGCGAAATATAAAGTCAATTTAAGCAATTATGGTCTAAAATCGATTTTTTACTATATTAATCGTCATTTTTTTTCTATAACCATAATATACATTTCAGTGGTCAGTTTAATTAAAATTTACTTGACATAGTTTCGAGGAACCTAATTCCAGTGAAAAGATTGCTGCATATAATTTACTGGAATAATGACATGGAATGGCAAAATGGATATAAATAACTCGATAAAAGGCAAGAAAGTATTTCTTAATTGATTTGAAGTTTTAGTAAAAGAAAATGCTACTTGAAAAATATCAAAGACATTATTCTAGTATAAGGATTTACTTCGACCGAATGTCAAAGATATATTCTAAAGATAAAAAGTTTCTCGTTGAAATTGTTTTAAGGATATAATTCCAATAAAAAAAAGCCCTTGATAAAACGTATTAAAATATCTTTTAAGGATTTAGTAATGCTTAACCCAATTATAATAAAATTTATACAAGAAAAAAAAATATACAAGCCTACAGTAAAGCCAAAAACTTTAAAGAAAAATGTTTTCTCGAAGACTTTTTAGGACGTGAATCCATACGAAAAGAATTACAATTAACATTTCTAGAATATATCGAAATAAAATGTCCTTGAATAGTTCCCTTAAAAGAATAGATTTTTTAGCATATTGGGACATCACAATCCAAAACTCTGAAGGTATAACAATTGAATTTGGAATAAGTTAAGTAATAATAATTTTTTAGTGTATTTTTCAGTTTAGTTGTTCTTACAAACGGCAAAAATTACAACTTTTACATTTATTTGTTCAAAATATATTTACTGAAGTTTTTTTAGCTGCAGCACAACTGATATAAAGCTAAAAACTCGATATTAATACAATTTTACTCAATATTTTTCAAAACATATTTAAGTGTTAAAATATTAGAGACTTTAAGTAATCAATTATAATCCTGTTCAACCTGTTTATTTTTATGAGTCCAAATACAATTCCATCTATTGTTATTATGGCTTTGTTTTTTAAACTTTACACAGGCAGAAATCTTGATTATACAAGTAAAAATACACCGTGTATACTATTTTATTGCATAAAAATGAAACATAAAAAAACAATTTAATTTTTAATATTAGCAAGTCTGTTCAATTGAAAATGGAACAGTCTAAATTTACACTATGGTAATACCACGTCGTAATTACCTTGAACAATGTAAATTTTGTTTCCTTTTACACAAAAATATTCACAAAATACTTATTTTTGTTGTTTTAAACATATAATCAGTAGGGCTGGGTATTGATACATTTGACCTTATCGATAATTATCGATAAGATTAATAATAAAACCAGATCATTTCCGTCAATTATGAATTGTGGTATTTTATTTACTTATACCTTGAGATGATTAATGAACACCATATTATGGCCAAAATATAAGAAAAACAGACAAAGGTATTGCCAGTTGATAATATTATTATTACTTTATGAGCATACCAATAAAATCTACAAGAAACTCGAAAATAAGATATGTATTGTCATGTTACATAAGACCAACATGTCATTAGAAGAGAATGGATGTGGAATAAAGGTAGTAAAAAGATGTGAAAGGGGCTGTACTCTTGGTAGCGATGACATGATAGATTTAAATGATTAAGGGTAAACATCTGACATTTGTGACAGGTTATCATTGATAATCACCTCTTTTACAATTATTTAAATGGTTATTTACTACTCCTTAGATAAGACAATGACAAGAACCACGGGATGAGTGAACACTATGGAAGACCATTTATTAAAAATTAATATAAGAATAAAACATATGGATCCAGTCCAAGGGATGGACATGACAAATTGAACTTAATTGTAAAAAGAAAAAATAATACTAGTGGTTTAAAAAACAGAGAAAACACTTTTGATATGAGTAAGATGTAAGAGGTCGTAGACAAGATTTATACAAAAGAGAAAAACAAAGTAAAGTTCGAAGTTCGTATAGATGGCGTGGCAGGAATGACGCTTAAGCTCGAGAAACTAGTGGATTCGTATCGCCAGGACGTGATAGTTTGGGTTTAGGAATTTAAAGAAATGATCAAGACATGTGGATATGATGAAAAAGGACTCGTTATTTTGCAAAATATTGTAAAAAAAAAGACATAAAAAAAATGACTCAACGCAAATCACTAGAGACAGCGTTTGATGCAATAATTTGTATAGCATATAATGAGAATACATTGCATAAATGGATGATGATTTATAGGGACCAAGAATTGCGCGAGAAGAGAGAATAAAAGACTATAACACTCGTTTGCGTTATATACTTGCGCGCGTAAATGCATGTCTAGAAAAAAAAGAACCAGATTACAGCTAGAGAAAGGCATACGGCATATATAAAGGGGTTGCCAAAATAGATGAAAATTGAGATTTCAAGATATTCAAAGATGAGTTTGAAATAAAAAAAAGAGGTGATTACATCAATGGAAGATGCAAAACGAAAATTAAAGGAAGATGATGAACAGCGAGGTCACAAATCATCTTATGGTACATTTATGAATAGAGAGGGTTACAAAGATAAAGGTAATATAATTTAAACGATTCCAGCAGAATAAATCATGTACAACATGATTATAAAAATACAGAGAAAAATCACTACAATTCTGCGCATGATTGAAAGTAAAAGCATGATAAATGGAAAGATGATAACCAAAAGCATTAAACTTAAAGATATGATTTTAAAAATAGAATAGATGATTTACAAATGTTGATCGAAAAGGACAAAATGCCGTTAGCACTAGAGACAAAAAAATATTTGCATAAAATGCATCTCAATATTGTTTTCGATACTGGCGCAGGGCATAATTATAAAGGAAAGAAATTTACTTATGGATAAT
Organism: Agrenia bidenticulata; assembly: GCA_034694785.1. Lineage (NCBI taxonomy): Eukaryota > Metazoa > Arthropoda > Collembola > Entomobryomorpha > Isotomidae > Agrenia > Agrenia bidenticulata. The sequence goes on from JAQFYM010002749.1 coordinate 20,233, forward strand.
ACTATATTAGCGAAAAAATTGGATCAGCCAGTAAAAAGTAAGCTGGCAAAAAAATGAGGTAATTATACGTATAACCATAAGTGAAAATGTAGTGTTTTCGCATTTAACACACAAGAAATTTCATGTGGAAGCATATGTCTTGGAAAATTTAAAGCAGAATTATTATTGGGTATGAAATTTTTAAATGCTAAAAAGGCTGTTTTATACATATATAAGGGTTATATCAGACTAGATGGGCATGAAATGGAGTATAATAATGTCACAATTAAAAATGAAGGTTGTGCAGAAAATCAAATAATCGGCAAACTAAGACACATAAGTGAAAATAAAAAAGAGTTAGACAGTTTTATAGCTTTAATGAAAATAACGAACCTAACAATTGGACATATAAAATGCATTACTCATAAGTTAGGAATTTACAAAGAGCCTATTTTTAAGAATAAAATTTATGCCATTCCAGAAAAGATACAACCGATATTTGAAGAAGAGATTGACAGGTTACTGCAAAGTGGAGTTATTCAAAGAAGTTTAACTAAATATTTATCTCCATGTTTAGCAGTAAGAAAGAAAAATGGTAAAATTAGATTGATCAATGATTTTAGAGAGCTTAACAAATATACTGAAGATTAAGCTTTTAATTTCCAAATATTAAGGAACAATTCTATGATCTACAAGTGTCAATTGCATATAGCCAAATAGATTTTAATAGCGAATATAACTAGATAAAAATTGCTATAAATGATAGAAAATATACAGCTTTTAAGTGTTATTTAGGAGGTTTTGAATGGGCAAGATTGCCGTCCGGAGAATGAAAAATGGGCCAAAATATTTGTAAAAAACAATGTTTCACATATTGAATGATTTTAAGTTTGTGAAAATTTTTGTAGATGATATTTTGATTTGAAGGCACAGCGAGAAGGAACATCTTGATCATGCTAAAGCTGTGTTAAATCGATTGTTTGAGAATGGTTGTTATATAAATTATGAAAACGTAAAATTGGATGCGAGGAAATAAATTATTTGGGGTTTAAGGTATCAAAAGATGACATAAGACCCGATGAATCCCGAGTAGATCGTTATGTGAATGGTAAGTATACATGAAACAAAAGAGATAAGCAGAGATTGTTAAGAATTTATAAATAGGTTTAAGGAGTTCATTCCTTCTTGTAGTACGAGAATATTAAAAATTACTGATAAGTTGCGAGGAGGTAGAAAAATTCTCGTGGAGTAAACAGGATAAAGATACAAAAAATGAAATTCTAAAGGAAAAAAGAATTAAACTTACTAGCTTATCCAGATTATAGTAAAAGTTTTTTTGATGGTAACAGATGCGTCAGAGTATGGATGTGGAATAATTTTAATGCAATGCTTAAAGTTAAATGTAAAAACATAGCAAGAAGTTTACAGGAGCTGAGATCAATTATAGTATTTGTGAATAGACAGTTACACAATTTTATTAGGATTACAACGGTTTATAAATATTATACTTGGGAATAAAATTTATATAAAAACGGACAATAAAAATAATATTTATGAAAAAGATATGAACTCGGGTAGACTTCATAGATGAAAATTATTAATGGAA
>JAQFYM010002750.1:0-21815 GCA_034694785.1 Agrenia bidenticulata
GGATGTCCATTTTTAGCAATAAAAAATTCGGTGAGAGTAACAATAAAATGTTTGGCGAAAATACAATAATCTTAAGGGTTTTTTCCTTTATGTTTTACAAATTCAAGACTACCATAAAGATGTTCTTTGCATAAAATAAAAGAACATTTAAGTTTTGATATTTTTACTTATGCACGTCGATTTTTGTATTTCGGTTAGATTTAATCTTAACATTAGAAATAAAAACCGAAATTTAAAAGATTGTGTTCAATTGGGAAAAGATCTTGTGATATATCTTCCACAACCTTCAGTAATTTATAGCTAAAAATATACTAATTAGAAATTCTTAGTATTTATGTGCTTAAAGAATTATATGCACCTGGAAAACTCAATATACAAAAAACTTGTTTTTAATGGGTCTCGTAAACGACATAGTATCAAATTACTATTTTTTTGTATAAAATTTTTCAAAAATAAATGTTTGCATAAGATTTTTTGAAGGCCTTTTTTTGAAATGCAAAAACTCAATGCACCTATCCGTTACAGTATATCATTCAAATACAGTACATGTGGCATAGATGACAGTAAAATTTTTAGAAAAAAACGAAAATAGTTAGGATTTGTCTAACATGTATATTTTTTTATTTTTGGAAAAATCAAGTAGAAAGTGTGTCTTTTGATGAAATTTTATGATTCAAACGTATAGAATAAATACACGACAAAATACCAATGCAAAATTATAATTTGTTTATATTCTTTTTAGCATTGTTTTGTACTAAATAACACGTACGTAGTCATTTCGGTGCAAAATTTTATATCTTTAAAGCCGGTCGTATGCAATAAATTTACTGTACATGAAAAGGCTTGCAAACCGTAATTATACTTCTGTGTACTAGTGCAGGTTTACCGTACAAAAAATACATTTTTATAATTTTTTTAAAAAAACAATCGCCTAACTACCGAAACATCCTCGTTATATACATTTGCAGAAAAAGAAACATATAGACGTGAGTTACCTTTTGTAAACAAATTTGTCAAAAATACCGAATATACAAAAATGCGTAAAAAATGCAAAAAAAAACAGCTGATAGTGCAGACAAAACTGTTACCAACATATAAAAAATTTCTAGTCAAAAATTTTCTTTGCACCAGTGATTTTAATATACAGTGTTTTGTCGTAAGAAAATAAGAATCATAGAAAACGTGGTAGAAAAATATAAAAACAACACGATAAACAATAAAAAACTTGCTACCACCGGTGTATGTGCTTTTTTTTGCATTAATCAGCATCAATACGTTTATATTTGACGAAATGGTTTTTATGTGTAAACTTGCAAAAAAAAAAAATATTTTTTGTGACTTTGCACACATACTTAGGCAGTTTTTAATAATTGTGTAAGTTATTTATATTAATTGTGGAGCGCGCAGACGCCATCATAGATTTAAGCAATAAATTTCAGGCGCGCCCTGTTCACCCCTAAATAAATTTGGGCACCCGTAGCGCGCCCAAATCTGATTAAGCAATAAATTTAATCGTCTTTGAAAGAGATCGAATTCATCGCAGAAAGGGAGAGCATTTTTTCTTGTCAATTCAGCTATACATTCTTTTCAAATACAAATAACAAACGGCATAACATAAATTAACGAATAAAAAAAAATAGGCAAAAATACTGAAATTACAAATGGAAGTGGTATAAAAATTTTACTTTTGAAAAGGTGGCAACACATGAAAAAACTACCGAAATGACAATAGATAACATATGGAAATCAACGGCTATAATTAAATAACAAATGATTATTAAAGAAGAAAAAATAAAAAAATAAAATTTTTTCGTTAACTAAAACTTTATTAAATCACATAGTTTTTAAAAAAACAGTAATGATAACTCAATACAAATAACAATACGAGGTTATAAAGGAGAACTAAATTTTAAAGAGAGAACAAAAAAATAAGTCTAAATACAGAAAGAAATTAAAAAAAATCAAATAACATTTTCTGTTTAAGTTTTAGCTTTATTGCATTTTTTATATATAAAAATAGATTTATAATACAAAAATATTACGTTAGAACAAGTAAACAAAAAAGTGAAAAAACACTTATAAATTTACAAGCCTAACAAAAAAAGTAAACTTGGCTTAAAGCAAAACGCCATCCGCGCCCATCACGCCATTAAGCATAAATATGAACGAATAAAATAAAATCAAAACAATAACATTAAAAGTGAAGTATTTTTTGTAAAAAGATATGTTTTAAAAAACGCGATACTTGCAAAATTTTCTTTATTCATATATTTTAATAAAAACCAAAACGAAATAATCACTTAGTTTGCGAGTTAAAGGTAACAAAATCAGCTATATTTTTCTTTCGATTTGCCTCTATTTGCAGCTCTTTTTTTTGCTAAAATATTGCTTAAGATGGCCGGCTGGGCTCGGATGGCGCGAACAATTTTGAAGTATGATTTTGTAAATTCGTTGATTTTGTATAGTAAAATAAAAACGTAAATGCGTATCATAATGGTTATACATGCTTATCTTGTAATTGAAATTTAAAATGTGCTTTTTATTACCTTTTTTTAATCATTATGTGTTTAACCTAATGCAATGGTAACTTTGTTTATAATGAGTTATCTACATCTTTCGGTATTAAAAACAAAAATAACCTCTATACTATATTACTTTGTTTTGATCAATGGGCTAGCAAATTTTTCTATAAATCTATGTATTCTTATATTTCTTATTTTTGAAGAATTGAGAAATGAGCATAAAAAGTATAAACCTTGAAAAATTATATTAGTAAAACGCGTTGTTTATATCGGATTTATGCTTTTTTTATACATTTTTTTGTATCATTATGTGTTTGTGATAATACAAGGAAAGTCACTTACAACTTATTGTTGTGGGTTTTCTTTTGTTTTTAGTAAAACAAGCAATATCTATACATTAACGTTGTTCTTAAGCCTTTTTTATATGAGATGGGGCATTTATTTAAGGTTTTTAATTTTAATGATTTTTTATTATTGTGAAATGGGCTTGAACCTAACTATATAAACAAAATGCTATGTATTAATTATACTTTTGACGTACAGTTGAACTGTTTTACGGATCATTTTTCAAATCATATTGTGATTAGTAGTAATACAAGCAAGGATGATTATGTTTTATTTTGGAGCATATTTTTTGGGTTGGGTTAATAAAAACATGTTCTAAATCTTTCAGTCGTTGTCCTATAATTTTGAAATTAGAGTCACATTTTTTAGGTTGTTTTTTGATTTTTTTAAAGACTGCTTATGTTTAATGAACATAAAAATAAAAAACATGTAAAAATTCACGCAAAAAATTGTTTACTGACATAATAGTCGTGATTATATACAGACGGTTTTCGATTCATTATGTGAATACGAAAAATACCCGGAGGGTATTTTATATTTTATTATTAAGGAATTCATTAGATTTAAGTTTATAAAAACATGATCTATCCTTTATGTTATGTTGTTTACTTATTTGTTATTTATGGACTATTTTTTAGGAAGTTTTTCTAACTTTCTATACTGATTATTTTGGTAAAGTGAATATATAAATAATATTAAAAACTAAATTTTATGCAGTAAATTTAATGTGTACGTTGTATTTTTGCTCATTTACACTTTCTTTTTAACTCATTATTTGATTACGTGTAAAACAAGGAGGGCCGATTAAATAATATTGTTGACTGTATTTATTGATTTTTTATAAAAAAAAACATGATCTAATGTTTAATGATGCCGTATCGCGTATTTTGAATTTGATGGAACATTTTTATGAAATTTTTTTTAATTTCTATAAAGATTATTTTAGTAAAATGACCATAAAAATCAAAAATAAAATAAAATTAAATGCATACAATTTTTTACTGACAGTATATTAGGGATTATTTACAGACAGCTTTCTAATTATTATGTGATTACGAAAAATACCCGGAGGTTAATTTATATTTGATTTATGAGGGTGTTTTTTTGGTTTTTTTTGAAAATCAAAATTTAACCCTTTATGTTGTGTTTCCTCTAAATTAAAAATGATAGACCATTTTTAAAGAGTTTTTTGTCTTTCTTTAAAAGATTTTCTTGGTATAATGACCTGTAAAATGAAAAAAAAAATATAAAAATTACCGCAGAAAATTTTTTACGACATTATATTTGTGATTATTTACAGAAAGCTTTCGATTCATTATGTGATTACGAAAAATACCCGAAGAATATTTACTATTTTATTTATGAGGGTTTCCATTGGATTTGGTAATAAAAACATGATCAACTCGTTTAAGTTGACCACTAAATTTTAATTTGATGACCATTTTTTAAAGCGTTTTTCTAAATTTCTATACAGATTATTTTGGTAAAATGACCATGCAAAAAAATACAAAATGAAATGCAGTAAAATTTCTACTGACAGTGTTTTCGTGACTATTTACAGACAGCTTTGGCCTAAAATGTGCTTACCAAAATACCCGGAGATAAATTTATATAATATTTATGAAAGGGTATATTGGTTTTTGTTATAAAACATTGATTTTTCTCCTTTTGTCGTGTTCCAATTTTATCGAATATGATGGAACATTGTTTAGTGGTTTTTTTATATTCCTATATAAATTTTTTGGTATTTTGACCATAAAATACTAAAAAAATTATAATCAAAATGCAAACATTTTTTTTTCTGACAGTGTATTCGGCATTATTGCCAGACAGCTTTTTCATTATTAATGATTCCAGAAATACCCGATGGGTAATTTGTATTTTATTTATAAGGGTATTACTTGGTTGTGGTTAATAAAACATTTTCTACCTTCTTTAAGCGGTGTTCGTCTTTCTTTTTTCACTTTTGATTGGTTATTTTTAAAGGTGTTTGTTAACATCATAAATTTTTTATTTTTGTAAAATATGCATAATTTTTTTTTTTTTTTTTGCTATGCAGGCGCGCAAAGCGTTTTATTGTTGCATGCGCGTCACCTGCATTTTGTAAGTAATATAATCTTAACGAACGGTGGTTTATAAGGCGTATTCAATTGATCAAATTTATATTACCTTGCCATTTACACCTTTCAATTTTGCATATTGTATTTTTAAAACTAACAACATTTATTGTTATCGTAAACTAATGTGTCTATTTTTTTTACCCTTTATGTCATACAAAGGAGGTGTTAAAAGTTTAAAGAATACAAAAAATTACAAAAATATTATTCTGGTACCAACATTAACGTTTTATAAAAGCATGAAAAAACAAGGGGAAAAGATTAAGATGTTTAATTTATACGTATAAACGACATTCTCTACCTTAAAGAAACAGAAAATGCAAACAATCATTATGTAGTGATTCCGCAGGAGAAAAAGAAAACTTGCGTTTATGGCACAAAAAATTACAAAAGCGGGCGCACATCGGAGTCAATATCCTTAAAGCACTTTCTAATAAGTTTTACTTTAAATTGATAGGAATATAATATGGGAGTTAGTGGCAGGATGTCTTGCATGTTATCACGGAGTCACGTTAAAGTAAAATGTCTAATCAAAAAAATGTAATCAAAAAACGCATGTGAGCGTTACCAACATGATTTAGTTAATTAATTTAATTTTGTATCCCGAAATTAATGATACCAATGGCTGGTTGTACTTGCTGATATATACAGTAAATTTGCAGTTTGCACGTAAAATAAAATACAAACGTGCAAAGAAGTAAAAGAAACCTTTAAAACCGTATTATTTATATTTGGAGCACCTTAAATTCTGCAAACAGATATCGGTAAGAGTTTCATAATTCAAACATGATTGAACTTTGCAATACCTTTTTGATACCAAACAGATTTTAACGCCCCCATCACCCACAATCACAAAGACAAGTTAAATGATTAATCAGACATTGTGCCGATATCTACAAAAAAATAACTTTTTGATGATAGTATGAACAAAAGATGGATTGAAATTACGGACTTTAATACATATAATTCTAATATCACTGTACATTCTGCTACCTAAAAATCTCCATTTTTCTTATTTCTTCGTAGAAGTGGATTTAACACGGTAATTTTTTTTCAAATGCCACATTGCCCCCAAGTCAATTCCTACCTGAATAAAACACAATTTCTGGTACACTTCTGGCGACAAAAAATGCATACAGTAACTCAATAGATACTGCACAAAACTATAATTAATATTAATGCGAAAACGAAGAATCGGATATATTACGAACTTATGAAAACTCAGCAGTTAAAAAGAAAGATGAATATCAAACTGAATCCTTTAAAAACAACTATGACAATTTTAAATAAATGACAGTAGTGATGATATAAATATAAAAAATACGCATATGCCGTCATCTGACACTATTGTGGTTCTAGAAAATGACAAATACTACAATAAGAATGCGAAAACTACCTTTTGTGCACACATCAAAATATGACTATACTGTAGGCGACAAAGTCATAACTTAAATAGATTGTGATATCAATTTTGCGACTCAAATGGCCAAACTTTTCCTTCTTATATTCTAACCACAGCAAAGGCACATGCAACAGATCAAACTTTTGCTTATTTGTAAAAAAAAAACAATGTTTAACATGTTGTATTCCTGAAAAATGCAATAATAAAAAAAATATAAAAAAAGCATGCGCATATAGTTTATATGATATACCTTTTTATATTGTATTAAATGGGTTTTCGTATATATTTTTGCGTTTATGCATTTAATTATAGATATATATTTGCTATGATCAGTAACCAGGATTTCATTGTGTAAAAAACAAAACGACAATACAATCTTTACAAAACACAAAGTAAATATTAAATTTAGCTGTGAAAATGGGTAAAAGATTTTAAAATAAGACATTTCATTTTTTATGGTAAATGCCTAGATTTATAATTATAAGACTGCCTTATTAAAAATATTTTCTTGTTTTATTACATACACAAAGCTCAATCAACTACATAAACAAAGCTAAATTTACTACATATAATAACATTATCTATTTAAAAAAAGCATTTTATTTTATGTGATAATAAAAAATGCAATAAATCATTTTTTGCTGATTAAATTGCAAATATGTCCTTAATTTCTATATAAAAAATAATGGCTTAATTTTTTAAAAAATTTAAAAATGCCTTTTAAAAAAAAACATGATCGTAAAAAAGTTGAATTAAGACCAAATTCTAACTTAAAAAAACAATAAAACTACAATACCTATGATTTCAGGCGATTTATTGTATAGTATAAGTATTTTTGCTAGTGCTTAATACAAAATAAAACCATCGCAATGACTTTTATATCGTAAAAAAAAAAATCATTGTGATAGGGTATGTATAATAGTCAATTTATGTATTTGAACAAAAATGCCATATTTTATTTGCTTTTGCAATTCCTAATAGTATTTCTTGTACAAAGTTGCATGTTAAAGGCATTATTGGATTTGTTGGGTTAGTGCAGGCAAATTTTGAAAATATTTTTTAAAAATTATATTTGCGGACGTGACCAGTGGTGGATTGCAGGGGGTGCGGAGACGAGGGGCGGAGCCCCCCTCTAACCAAAAGTTTTAGACAAAAGCACAGTAGTGTAAAAAAAAACTTTAAATAAAAATATTTGTACTTATAATGATATAGAATTCTATTTTTTAATAGAATAAATTTGTTGCTTGTAGTTCATTTAGTTACGATAAAACTTTTTACAAACTTTATATTTAAATTTTAACTTTCATACGGGATAAAAATCGGTTTGTAGTTGCCAGCTGTTCGTGTTGTATTTGGCATACTTTTAAATACAGCAATGATGTTTTCAGGTCAGTTTTAACGCCATAAAAATACATCGAAATAAAATTTTTATTTGGGTTGCGTATATTATGTAAAATACGGGTTTAAATGAAAGGTATGCTGTATTGTATATTGGCACAATATTATTAGTCTGTTTTTAATGTCTTGCGGGTATTTTTAAACGGCTCTCTAGAAAAAAAATAAAACCTGTTTCATTATTTTATATTGTCTTTTACGACCCCGCTGACAATGATTAATATAACCGAAAAAAGTCAGTTTGCGAAATGAGCGTTTTTTTGTTTTGTGTTGCGCATTGCAAAAAGAAAGTTGTTATTAGGAATCCAAAATGAGTTTGTTTTTTTTATACATCATAAAAAATGACTTTCTGTACTTTTGCATGTGACAACAAAATGATATCTGTTTGTTGCTGTTTTTTTATTGTATTTTATGTCAAATTTGTCTTCTTGACACGAGCCGCATTTGGGGAAACTTTAATCATAAACTGCATGCAGAGATTGAAATGTAATTACGGGTAACAAATGTAACAAATTATACACACGAGACACGTATTTTAATCATATCATTGCTTTCCCATTAGAAAAGTTCTAAGTTAAAAGGAGTTGAACATGCCTACAGAACTTTTATATTTCATATATATAAATGAAACTACGGAAAAAATTTTGTACCACTTTAATTCAAAGTTATGCTATACATAAATATGTGTTTATTGTACGTTTCACAATCAGTGCGATTTGTATAAACCATTTTATGACTACCGCAATTAAGTAATTTTGTTGCCCAAAATTCTAATAGTACACGTGGATAGTACAGCAAGTGTGCAGAAAGCATGAGGAAAACAAAATATATTTTTTACAGTTGTAAAGTTATGCTTTTTTGCAGATTGTAATTTATTTGTTATTAGTTTAGTATAAACAGGGCAGCCAAAAAAACTTCTTTTCAACTAATGTCTCGCATTTAAAGTCTCCATCGTATTAAGATCCCACAACTCTACAATTTTTGGCAAATTTCGCTATTGCAAGTATAATCTTAATAGCGATACATTGATTACCTGGGCAAACGTGTTTTTTTCTGATACCATATTTCACAAAAACCAACTATATTGGGGATCAAAAAAAACATAGTTCTTTTTTAAAAGCAAGATTTGCATATTTACAAGTGCTGATTACAACTTTTTTTTTTTTTGCGTAATTATGCAGTAATTCAATAATTTAGCACACAATCTTGCTTAAATTATTGGAATATATCAAAACCGATTTTTAAAGTTTTTTACTTTGATCATGTAATGCTTTAAGTCAAAACGCTTGCTACAGATATATTTTTTTGTAAAATACAATATTATATACACCTAGAATCAGCTAATATTAGCTTAGATAATAGTTAAGCTAATTTTTTTTTTGTAAAACAGCAACATGATCATTAGAACTAATTACAAAATAAAAATTTTTAGCGTCAGTTGTTTCTGATGCAGACGACAAACATGAAGGTTTTACACCTTTTTACTTCTTTTAATTTATTTAAAATACTGACACAGCATTAGGGGAGTTTGAGCTTATGTTTTTATAAAGAGAAATGTGTATACAATCAAAAAAGCACACAAACACACGATTTTGTCTATGTACTACAACAAAGATATTACTGCATGTTATTTATATATATATAGATTTTTGTATTAAAAAAATAAAACAATATATAGAGGCTTTCCAGCAACAGAAATTTACTTTAAAAAAATCTATAATTATCGGGTTTTTATTTGTAAATTCATTAAAAAAAATATAACAAAGCTTTACTTGCCTGCATAATATTAGGCAAAAAAAAAATTATTTTTTGTCGATGACACCTCTTATATATAGCCGTTTTTACAAAGTGTGCTATAAGATCGCTTTTGTGTATTTAGTAGCTTTTTTTCAATTTTGTTTCTAATTTAAATGCGTTGTTGGCGTGACTACAAAATTTACTTAAAACAGTATAAAGTGTTGTAAAAAGTATATGTGAAGACATTGTTTTTTTTTTGTTTTAACCACGTGCTTTTGCGAATAAATGAGCAAAAGTATATATGCAACGTATCCGAAAAAAACTTTTTGTTTTTCAAATGCAAAAGACGTTGCCTATAAGGTATTTAAGAAAACGACTTTACTACTTGTAAATCTATTTATACACAATTGAGACAGAAAAAACAGCGTAATCATGAAAGTGTACATCTTAACACAAGATTCATATTTTCGTATATAAAGTTTGTAAAAACTGTTAAAAAGATTCTGTAGCAAAAATATACGGTTATGTTTGCTTTTATGTTTTGCTGAGGAAACTTTTTACACACACAGTTCATTTGTCTTTAACTACGTTTTTTATCTCACCTTTATTTTAGCCGAGGGATATAATTATTTTACCATATATATATCAAAAACAAATCTCAATTGTCTAGTAATATATGCATATGCAAACATATACCATTATATAGCCAAATATTCTTGCGACCTGTTTTTTATCTAAAAGTAGCAATTATAAATTTGATCACATCAAAATACAAAAAAAGCTTTACCATATATAGAAAAATCCATACGAAACTGTAAACAGAGTAGCATCTCATACCTTACGGTTCTGTTGTGTGTTTTCACTATTTAAAGTCACAATATTATTTCGCTTAAAAAAATATTGAGACACAAAGCAGTTCTTTTTTAGTAACGACATACAGAAAAAAAAGTCAAGTGACACTTACTATTTTTAGAAAAGAAAAAAAGGTTGCAATAGCTTTTGTTTTTAAAAAGCACATGCATGTTTTTTAATATATCTTGTCATTAAAGATTTGCTTAAAACATTTTGTAACCGTTTAACGCAGTTGCTTTTTTATCTAGATCGCATAGAAAAAACACTTTTCTGCAAGTTATTTTATATGCCGCTGACATTACATATTTCTCTTAAAAAATAATAATAGTTAAATATCACCTAGAATAAGTTTCTAGTGTAAGTTTTACTGCATCGTATTTTTTTGTTTGTAATCAAATCATGCGGTTTAATGTTTTGACTATCCCATGTGTAACGAAATCTAAGAATAGAACTATATATACGAAACAACAGAAAAGGCAAAACAAAACTTCACAATAATAGAAAGTAAAAAGACGTTAAAAACGACTGTAAATTACTATTAAAACATACACACATTGCTTTTGTAATAGTTTTTTGACGTTGTAAAACAGAATTTGCGTTGAGTTGCAAAAAGCAGAAAAAGAAACTTATGTTTTTTAAAAGAAAAATGGGATTTACATAAAAAATGCGCATTATTTTTTTTTATTATAAACCATAAAACGGAAATGCAAAGATATATAAAAATGTTTGTACAAATTTTACTAGAAAACACCGTTTAATTTGTTATTTGATAAATAGATCGGGTCGAATATAAAAAAATAAAAGAAAATTTTTTTAGTATAACATTGACATCTTTTTAAAATAAGCATACAACTGTTGCAATACTGTGGTATAATTGTGTAGTTATGGCTTTTTGTTAAACAACGCTACTTTTTACCCTATAAAAATATTTACAATATTTTATGCACGCTACATAGATTTAGCTGCATTTTATGCTTTTTCCACGTTTGTAACATGTTAAAACACACGGGAAGTACGTATATATAACAACTTATTTACGGATTTTTTTTTTATATAATGAAAAAATTAACAATATTCTTTGCGTGTAAAAAAAAAAATGTTATTTCTAATATCATTATCATGATAATACGAACATGAATAAATATTGCATATTTAATTAATATAACGCATTCAACGCAGGTACAATAACAGAAGCGCTGGATATATGTTTTTTTTGTTTTTTTTGTTATTTATTTAATTTTTTAATTTCTGAAAGCAGCATTTAAAACATATTTTGGGGACGGTCAAGGAAAAGCAGAAAATTTTGAAACTAAAAATATGTTAGTAACACATTAATAACACTAAAAAGATAATACGTAACACAAGTAAAAAAAAAAAATACATACAAAAAAACATTTATATAAGCTAATATATAAAGATTTTTCTAGATTTACGAAATTTTTTTTTATAATAGAATTAATATTTTTGAAAAGTTGTTGTATTATTATAACGGATAAATGCATTTTTTTTACTGCAAAAGTTTGTAATTGTAGCACATATGTCAATTTGGATACAAAACTGAATCTACTGTGAATTTAGACTAAAACTCCAATGAAAACTTTTGCGTTGCGTAGCTGTAGTTTTATTACATACAACAAGCGTGTGTTAGTGTTTTGATTTTGATCCATTAAACAAAAACCTAATCTCCAACGTCTTCGAGCCTATAAAAAGTTATCGCGGAAATAATTTAAGACACGCCCCATATTTAGTTTGCTTAAAACCATTTTACGTTTGTATATATCTTCTTCATAATTTTTCGCAATAAATATAGTTATAAAATGAGTTTTGTTTTTTTTGGATACAATTTTTTTATTATGATTATGTTAAGGAAAAAGCCATTTAAACTTTTACCAGAAATTTCTATAAGAAAAGCTAGTTTTTTACATATTCAGAAGCTTTGCTGTAGGCAAGTACAGTATTTCGACTAGTTTTACATGTTAAAAGTATTATAATAAACCTTTTTGTTCTTATTTTTTAAAAATTGAAACGTTCCAATATATTTGCTACTATACTTTATATATTTAACTATATATACTGCAGCTCCACGCATAAAAAATTTTGCTGTTTTTTTATGATTAAAATTCAAAAAAGCCTCATTTATCTTTATTTAGGAGATAAAAATAAAATAAAAATATCTTTAAATATTTTTTTTTAAATCAAAGAACAAAAAAAGATATTCGTTCTTTTTATATTTTTGCTTTTAATATATATGGGGTTGTTTTTTTCTATGCCCATAAAAAATATTAGAAGAAATCCCTCCCCCCCTCCCTCCCCCCTCAAAAAAATTTAGCAATCCAGTACTGGACGTGACCCATTTGTTTACGCAAAAATGGTAGAAAATACAAAAAACAAAAGCTATTGCGTCGGACACGATATGTGCAACATATTCTTAAACAAAAAACTTATTCTAACATATCTAGCGGTAACAAAATTTGAGCCTATATTCTATTAACATGATGCTTTTTTGTGTCATAGTTTACTTTCAAAAAATCCATGTATTAAATTTGTAAAAAAGCATTATCTGGTTTAAGTTTTCAAAAGAATGCTTTTTGTTGCATTAATTATTTTTACCATACTAATGTTCCATCAAAGGAACAATATATGTTTTTACAAGACTTAATGGTACTTGCAAATTTTTAAAAAACTGTAAATGCATCCGCACTTTCTTTTTTGCATTTTTAGTTGTATATCATTTTTTGAATAGAAAAGTCCGGATACTGTTTGGATTGTAGAGTTTGTGTCTTTAAATTAGACATTTATTTACGCATATACTTCGAAAGGTCTTTTTGATTGCGCAAATGTGATCAGTAATAATATTTATGAGATAAAATATCGCCTAAAGAAATATTTATAACAGGATAACTAAAATCCATTTTAAAAATACTATATTTTTATTATATATATGGATATGTATTGTCGCACTTGTTTTATTTACTTATTGAACGCAAGTGTTTTTATTTTTAATCTTTACAGTTGATATACAAAAACTTTCTTGTTTTTTAAATGCAAAACTAGCAACCATTTCGTAAAAATATAGCGGTTTCACAAATGTATTGCCCATTATAATTTACGCCCCCGCATTTTACAGTAAAGACGGAGAACTGTTGTTTTTATACGCATGGGTACATATTAACAATTTGTAACCATTTTATAATGTAAGTATCTGCAAAAGGCTTGTGACCCTTAGAGACGAAACACATTTATGCTTGATTTTAAAGTGCGTAAAAATATACATGTTTAAAAATATGCATATGATTTTGTGCCAAATTTGCATTATGCACACATATGTGCGCTTTATCTATGCCGGTTAGACGGAAAGACACTTTTATGTGCGATCTTTTGTATGCCGGATTGACAAAAAACACATATATGTTCTCTTTTTCATATGTTTGCCTGGCTAAAAAAAACACATATGTATGTTTTTGTACTGCCGGATTGGCAAAAAACATATATGTGCGATTAATCTTATTCTAGACTGGCAAAAAAACACACGTATGTTAGTTTTTTATATGCAGGGTAAACGAAAAGGTACATAAACGTACTAATCTGCGTACTAATTTCGATAAACCGAAAAATACCGTTAACGATACAATTTTAATCGGCCTTCCTTGTATTATACATAATCGAATAATGTTTAAAAAGGGAAGTTTATATAAGCATGTAAACGCCATCAACAAAAATTTTATGCAGTTTTTTTTATGTTTATTTTTATGGTCATTTTACCAAAAAATTCTTTATAGAAAGTCAAAAAAATACCTTAAACTTGTCCACTTTATGTAAAATTAGAGGAAAACACAACAAAATGAGGGCGACCATGTTTTTTGAATAAAACATCAATACATAACCTTGTGCATAAAATGCAAATGTCCCTCCGGGTATTTTTCGTAAGTACATAATTATCCGAAAGCTGTCTGTAAATAATCACGAATGTACTGTCTGTAAAAAAGTTTATTTCATTAAATTATTAATCTTCTTTGGTTTTTATGGTCATTCCTTCAAAGTAATCTATAATGTAATTCTAGAACATAGTTCTAAAATATATTCCATCGCATGACAAACTAGTGTACAACACAACAAAAAGGAGTGGTGCATGTTTTTATTACTTTAATCATAAGGAAACCCAAAAAAAAAATTATAATACCCTCCGGGTATTTTTCGTAAATACAACATGATTAGAAAGCTGTCTGTACATAGTCATGCCAATTCTGTCATTTAAAAATTTATGCATTATGTTTTTCAAGTTTTTTTTATATTTTTATGGTTAAACCAAAATAATCTTTATGGAAAAAAGAAAAAACCCCTTAAAAATTGTCCATAAAAGCACAATAAAGAGACAACGCAATACGAAGGATTAGATCATGTTTTTATAAACAAAACCCGATAAATCATCACTTAAAAAAATATAAACCATCTTCCGGGTATTTTCTTGTAAACACATTTAAGATCGAAATCTGTCTGTACATAATCACAGATAGAATGTCAGTAAAAAATTATATGCATTCAATTAAATTTTTTTTCGATTTTTTTGTCATTTTACTAAAAATATCTTTATGGAATTGTAAAAAAAACTTTCATAAAAATGTTCCATAAACTTAAAAATATGCGAAAACGCATCATAAAGAATTAGATCATGTTTTTTTATAAAAAATCAATAAATACAGGCAACAATATTATTTAATCGGCCTTCCTTGTATTACACGTAATCAAATGATAAATTAAAAAATCAAGTATAAAAGAGCAAAAATACGACGTCAAAAAAAAATTTTATGCATGAAATATTTTAATTATTTATATATTCATTTAACCAAAATAATCTGTAAAGAATTCAGAAAAACTCCTAAAAAATAACCCATCAAATTACAAATAAGTGAAAAACACAACATAAAAGAGTGGATTTTGTTTTAGTTGCCAAATTCTAATTAAAATTCTCATAAATAGAATATAAAATACTCTCCGGGTATTAGTTGTAATTACATAATGAATCGAAAAATGTCTACAAATGAATACGAATATAATGTCAGTAAACAATTTTATGCATGTAATTTTACATATTTGTTTATATTTTCATTGTTTCAATGTAATCATTTAAAGTGTCATTAAACAACCAAAAAAAAATTCATCATATTAAAAATTATAGAACAACGCATCATAAAGAATAAGCCTAAATGTAATTTAGCAAATATACTTGCAATTTTTTTAAAAATAATTGTAATCGTCCCCGTTGGTATTAATACTATTCACATAATGATTTATAAAATGAAACGTAAAAAGGTTCAAATGTACGTCAAAATCATATAGAAAACATTGAATTTTGTAAATTTAGTTATTTTTAAGGCTATACAACAAAATAGAAAGTCATGCAAATCATAAAAACCTTTAATAAATGCCCCATATCCAAGGGTGGGACCCGAACCTGTTTTTGCACCTTTTCTCGGTTCCGGATCAAAGAGTGGGGGTCCCGTGTTGATCCGGGTCGATCCTGGTACAGTCTTCGTTTTTTATTAGGCCCTGTTTTTTTTTTGTTTTACTAGCAAATTTCTATTAAAAAAATAATTTAGGGTTTTTTCGGTTAAGATAAACAAAAAATTGATTAGTTTAGTTTTTACTGTAAAAAGTAGCATTCTTGTTTCTACCATATAAAAAAATGTATCAAAAATTATCTCCGCGAATAAATTTCATCATAAAAAGAATTCCAAAAAAAAATTAGTCAAGAGAAGATTTTAGAAAAAATTCGTTTATAGGAATAAGAAAAAAATTACCTTTTTTTGTTAAATAAACTACAAATAAATTTATTTCTTGACAAAACAGACATTTCTTGTAATTTCTATATAAAAACAAGTTATATCTTCCAATATCTAAGTAAACGGGAAACAACTTTAACTTGGCATGTAATACTATAGTTTCCATACTAGTAGATATATAATAAAACACCACAAAACAATCACTGTTTAGTGCCGTGGGCCGTTCAAGACATTTATTTTCAGGTTTTTGGAATTAAAATTCAAATACAAACTCTTAATATTATATACAATACAAAAACCTCGTAACTTCTATACAACACTATTATGCGCTAGTTTTTTTTGTATTTTATATATTAGTAAATGACTGTTTTTGCTATAAAGATGCGTTAAAAGCTAAATATCAAATCCAAAAAAAAAGCGCTGAAGTATATAAATGAAAATCAACACATAAAAAAATCTACTGCCATTACGTAGCTGTCATAATTTATACCCTGTCGCCATTAATCATAAACAAACTATTATATATATATTACTTAGTTTTGCTACAATAATGTCAAAATTTGTAATTTAAAACGTAAAAATACAACTAGATATATTTATCATACCTGTAAAAAATCAGGGACGGGTTATATGCACAGGCCTGTAGATAATTATGCGTATTAATTTATACTCACACTACTTGTTTTTGTTGAAAAATACTTTGCCTGTACATATTAAATCAAGTGTCAACCTTGCCAAACACAAAATTTATACTTACATCCTTTTCAGCATTTTTTGTGGATGTTGCAATTTAAAAAATTCTAAACAATATTGAAAATATACTTTTACAAGGTTTTTATGTTTCTTTAACTAATTAAGTGTCATTTTAGATGTTACACTCATATCATAAATAGTAGCATTTTAATATACACTATGTTTTAAAACATAAAATTGCGATTTCAAATGTCATTTAAATGTTAAGTAGTACATTTAAAAATTTTAGAAAAGTCTTAAAACAAATAATTTTTTACATTGACTGTTTAAAATTAAAACACAACAGCACAACCTATATATTATAAATATTTTTTTATTGCAAATAATAGAAAAAAAAGTACGAACTAATGATATTGTGCAAATTTGCCTGCAGATTATTCTGCTTTGTATGCCATACCGTAGGGAAAATTTATATATTCGCTCTTTACAGTGTGACGTACACTTTTCGTGTAGGCAAAACTGTCTCAAATATTTTTGCGCTCTGATGTCTGTATTAAATTGTAGGAACAGTAATTAATAATCATGCTTTAGTGAAAATTAATTTGGTAATGTGCAGAGTTAACAAGATTTTTTGTATTGCTTATCTTCAAAAACTATAAAGAAAAACGTAGTTTACAAAAAGATACCAATACTAAGCAAATCAAAAATAATTAAACGTAGTTGTTGCATAGCTCGGTAAATGTCACAGGTGTTAAGCCTAGCTTTTAACTTAATTAATAAAACACCAATAAATTTTATTTTAACGAACTTTAATATAGAAGTGTGTTTTTTACGAAAATAAAATTGCAATGGCATATTCGTAATTTCTTTGTTAATTTTTTATTCTGTTTCCATGGTTATAAAATATGCAGTCGTTGGATTACCTTAAATTAAGATATATTGAGATTAATTGAGATACAATAAACCCCGTACAAAAAAACAACAAAAACAAAAAATTATGCACAAAAGAAATTTTTTATGCCATTGAATACACAAGAAATACGATTTTTTTTGTTTAACTTTTTTGCCATATAATAAGTGCCTGTTCCCTTATCGTCTGTTATTTTCCACTGTGCAAAAACGAAACAGGAAACATTTATAAAACACCGAGAAACGTGTAAATTAACAATGAAAATTTCAGTCAAAAATTTACAAGAGAAGTACCCCGATTTAAATCATCTTATTAAGTGTCGCGCGCTGTGCCGAAGACCCATGTTAAACATAAAAAATGCCTTACAGAACAACCTACGGAAAACGTGACATGTGGCAATTAACAAGACAATATATATGTAAACAGCGATAAAAAAAGTTTTGGTGTAGGCAGACAAAATTGCATTAGATTTTATTTATTGGTATGTTATATAAAATTCGGTTTACAAGCACGAAACTTTGAAACGGCTTTTTCATTTAATGTCAATTAGTTTTTCGCAGATTTTTTAGTTTTAAAAATCAAGCTTTACTGTTAGTTCTTTTTTATTTTACCCGTATTTCTGCCGTTGGCAATAGTCTTCGGCACAGCGAGTAAAATTTATTTCTAAAATTGTGCTTTTTGTTCTATTTTTTTTATGAAGTGCATTAATTATAATACATTGCAAAAAATCAATACAAAAATACGTTACCACTGGAGTTCAATTTAGATTTCACTCAATAATTTTTTTTATCAAGTAAATTTTTCTTTTTAACTCCACTAGGTTGCAGTATTCGTATTCGTATTTATTGTTTAATAACTAAATTGCTAAATGTTGACACATATATAGTTAAAATTGCAAGGTTGTCAAAACTAAAAGACTGCAAAAGTTTTTAAAACTTTTTTTTGTAGACTTATACATGTTTTTGTAGCTTAAATGCATTTTTCTATAAGTTAATCAACGACGAACCTGTTTTTAACTATAAAAAGTGGCGATTATGTAGTGATACCAACGCCAAGTAAAATGATGAAAATCTCTGCTTGATGATAAAAGGTATTTTTTTATGCTTTCAGATTTGCGTTTTTTGTTTTTATTCTATTAATAAAAAGGTTTTGTGAGTTTGTTATTGCAAAATGCAATGCAAACTGCATGTGTTTTTTTTTTTTGCTTATTCAGATCACATAACAATATACACACGCATAGTTTTTTTGTAAACAACCCGGTCTAAAACTTCGGGTTCCGGGTCGTTCCGGGTCGGGTCAAACGTATAAGAAACTCATGTCAAATTACGCCGGGTCCCACTGTTGCTCATCTCATATGAAAAAAAGGTTTTACACGTTTTCAATGTATATATTTTCATTTTTTTACTAAAAACAAAAAAACACTTAAAGTTAAGTTTGTAATCGGCCCTCCATGTGTATTCACAAACACATAATGATACAAAAAAGTGTTTAAAAAAGCATAAGTAAGAAACCAACAACAAGTTTTTAAAATATAATTAATTTTATGCTTGATATTTTAATGCTCATTTCTCAATTCTCAAAAATAAGAAATATAAAAATGCATAAAATCAAAACAAAAAATTACTTCAGCCCTGTATGATATAAGACGTAATACATTATGGAGTTATGGTCTGTTTCTATTACTATAAGCACGTGATAAATCATTAAAGAGTAAAGATACCATGGCCTTTTTTTTATAATCACCTAATGCAGTAAAAACGAGTATAAAAAGGCACAATTTCTATTGTAATTACAAAAAAGCATCTTTACACTTTGTGCGACGCATTTAAGTTTTTATTTTACAAAAAAAAATTACGAATTTACAAATCATACTTTAAAATTGTGTTGCGCAATATGCACCCAGCCAGCTATCTAAAACGATATTCTAGCAAAAAAAAAGCTGCAAAGAAACTGTAACCGATAGAAAAATAAGGCAATTTATTTTACTAAAAGGACACAAACTCAATTTACATTTAGTTTTGGTTTTTGTTAAAATGTAAGAGTACAGAAAAAGTTAAAAGTAACACGTTTTTTGAACTATATATTTTTACAAAAAACACAACACCTGTAATATTGCTGTTTGTCTATATTTTTGTCAAGGCATATTTTTTGCGTTATGGCGAGCTGGGCGCGGATGGAGTTTTGCTTTAAGCCACTTAAATTTTTTTTCTTGTGTTAGGCTTTTAATTTTGCGTAGTTTTTACAATTTTTTGTTTTGTTTGTGTTTTATTGTTTAAACGTAATATTTTTATATAAAATCTCTTTTTATGCAAATATAATGCAATAAAGCTACAACGTAAACAAAAAAAGTTAATCGACTTTTACTAAAGATGCCCTTTTGTATTTAGATTTTTTTTTTATAATAGCTTTGACAAAAAGTATTTCCAAATAAATTTATGTAAAGCTTGTTTTATTAAGTACTCATGACTGTATTTTTATACAACCATGTCATTTTTAAAAAGTCCTAGTAAAACCAAAGAGTTTCATAAATTTTGTTTTCCTTTTTATATAATCATTTGTAATTACATTATGAACGTATGGTTCATCCTTTGTTTTAGTTCTATTGCTGTCGGTTCTTTATGTGTTGCCACTTCTTCAAAAGTAAAATTTATGTAGGCTTATAAATTTGTTATTCCAGAATTTTTGCCTTTTTTTTCATGCGTAAATTTATGTTATGGTGTTTGTTATTTGTAGTTGGCAAGAATGTACGGCTGAGTAAGCAAGAAATAATTTTCTAATATTTTTGCTATAAGAACGATCTCTTTTTAAGACAATTATATATTGCTTGCCTTATCAAATTTATAAGCGCTTTGTGCGTGAAAATTTTATAAGGGTGCGCAGATCGCGCCAGATATGTTAAGCAAAAATCTAGAGGGATTGCTGCGCCTGAAGTGAAACGCTGCGCGCGCCACATTTATTACTTTATTAATCATAAACAAAATACACAATGATAGTATAATAAGTGAAAAAACCACTTCTATGATACATATGTAAAACTAAAGATATTCATTCGTAACTTAATACAAAACAAAACGAAGTCCTTCTGTAATAAATCTGTCTCAGCGGATTTTTAGTAAGATATTTGCTCGAATGATTTTTTTATTAAAATTGAAAAAAAATAAAAATAAAAAATTGAAAGCCCAGATAAATGTTGTACCAACACATATACATTATAAGCCGTCTGTATCATCAATAGACACAGATGTTATAGGTTGAAAAAAAAAAGCAAGTATATGATACATTATGTCAGTTCCCATAGCCAAGGTCGATTTAATTGTTATGCAAACGTAACATGTGCAGTTAAAATATATGTATGATAGATATAAAAGCGAAAAAAATATAAATTACGAAAAACCACAATCAATAAAAAAAAATGACATTCTAAAATGTTTTAGAATAAAAAACTAGTTTAAACGGTATAGTTTGGTTTGGTTTCATTTGTTTTTTTAAATATTTTGTAAGATTAAGCAAAAAAGTAGCATCTTATTTTTTCTTTTATAAATTCTTTTTTTCGTCAAAAAAAAACTGCCCTGCATTACTAAATATTCGTTCTGCAGGCACACGGGGAGCAGAATACGCAGATATTTTTGTAGTGCAAGTACAAAAAAGATCACATGTATGTCCATCGTAACCTTTTTAAATTCTACAACATCATTTCCTTTATAACTTAGTTTATTGAATCATATCTTGTATTTCATTTTGGGTATTGGAAACAATATTGGATGATCTTTCCAAGAATTATTCCGTTACTTGACCTTTACTTGCATCTTTTGTAAGGGATATATGATAAAACAACAAATAAACTTCCATAACCAGCGCTTTTACATTTTTGCTGTAGTTTATTTTTACAAAATCGTTATGTTTAAATCTTGAATCTAAAAAGTTACATTTACGGGGAGTATGCAAAAAGGGTACAGATTTGTCATTAAATGAAGTAAGCTATGTATATGGTACACACAAAACAGCCATATGATTAGACATGTAGAATATATTTAAGTGTACTTGTCATATTTTGATTTGCGT
>JAQFYM010002751.1:0-21815 GCA_034694785.1 Agrenia bidenticulata
GCTTTGCGTAATAGAGTTCTATGTTTAAATAACAAAATATTATGATGCATAAAACAGAATCATCAGCATAAAAAGCATAAAAAGCAATGCACCTAGTTAAAAGTTTTTCTTACTAGTAATATTAGGTGGTTTAAATTTATGCAGAGCTATGCCATGAGATTTACTTTGATAATATATAAATGTCTGGCAACTTTAAATCTCAATATAATTTTATTTGAAAAGCGCGGATTTTTTTTTTCTCTGATTTTACTTTTTTTTTATAACTAAGAAAGAAGCAAGCCCACTACATGTGAAGTTCATCACAACGGCAAAAAATAATGTAACCAGATTATATTGATCTTTCCTTTAAGCAAGTTAATCAAATATACATTATACTCAGTAATTACGGTTAAATGTGTTTTTATATAAAAAAATTAACTTTTACAGTACACATTGTATATAAAGTTAACCCTGTTGCGTTTTTTAAACCTTAAACCCGAAAAAAAACAATCTTAATAAATTTGTACATTTATATAATTACCAATTTCCCCAATTTTTTTAAAATTGAAATTGTGAAAATTAGGATTTTACATCCAAAGTCCTAAATTTCAGAACCTGACTATATGGTGTTCAAATTTTAGAGGGTAAAACCAAGCTTAAAAAAATAAACAATCACTTTATAAAAAACATTATTAATACAAGGGTTTTAACGTTAATACCGTATTATTATAGGTCACATAAATATTTTATGTAATCAATTGGATAATTTTTTTACAGTAATTTAGTAATTTTTAAAAGCGATTACATAATGTTCTTAGTATAATTTGATGAACTTAATAGATTTTGCCTAGATTTTTAATTATGAAGGCATCAAATAAGGATAAATTCGAGTTAACCAAAGAATAGTTTTGCGACTTATCCGCTTTTAATTAACATATTTTTTTTATTCCTTTTAATCATGCAATTGATGGGTTGTATTCATATGCGTTAGATATTATACTGAATTTGTGCAAATTCGTAAGAAATACGATTATTAATTATTCATTCTCATCTTTATATTTTACTTTTTTGTACTTCTCATAATGATAAACCTATACAAATTATTCGCAGTTTTATCAAAATGTACTGAATAATACTGAAATTGATTTGTTTAAAGAACTAAATTGCAATGAAAAATTATCAAATGATTGTTAAATATATTAGGGTGACACTTAATACAACGAAATTGACGTAAACACTCTTTATTTACATTATATTGTCTTCTTTTGATATTGTGGCATATAGTACGCATACTATAGCTTAAAAAATGTAAAAATAGCGCAAAAGTCTTTAATTTACCCAAAAACGGTTTCTTTATGCTAAACACACGTTTTTATACAAAAAACTTATATTTCAAAAAACTCTGCTTTATGTTATTCTGTAGATCTCTGTGCCTAAATTGTACTTTTTTAAAAAAAACTACCCCACTATACTACAAATTAAAAAATTTAAATGTAACAACTTGTTTTTTATCGAAATACTGTATTTATAATACTGAGTATTCTCTTTATAGTGGCAAAAAAAATATATTTTACACAAATTTCTTTTTAAATGTAAACATGTATTTCCATGTTTTTGTTGGCTCTTTTACTTGATAAATCATGCTCTCTTTATAGGTGAATTACAAATCTATTTCACTAAAAAACATGATAAAAACAATATAAAATGTCAACGATCAAGATGTGTCCCAAGAAAATCCATCGTTGAATTTTGACTTTAAGATTAGGGCAATAAAAAATCTCTACTTAAAAAATCTCTACTTAAAAAATCTCTAGTATATTTTTAGTGTCCCAAATTAACATTTATTGCAAAAAATTCTCTAGTGAATTTCACACAAGAAACTTCCCCTCAAGCCTTGAGGGATACAAAAAATACTCTAAAGCATATTTGGAAAAATAGCTAAATTAATAATATATTTCTGTTTGAAAGAAAAATTAACACAAAAAAACATTTTTTATGCTGATTTTATATAGTAAACAAAAAAATAACGGTTAAAATGTAAATCGTTTGCTTGGTATATCCCACCCTTTTTATTTTTACTTATTATATTATAACGTTCAAACAAAATTTCACCGACAATAAAACGTCTTAACTAACCCATAAACAAAATATAATCACTTTTCAATGATTTTTTTGCGTAATTTTTTAACGAAAATATTAGTGTCTCATATTTTTGCCACTAGTGAAATTCTTTTGACAATAAATCACTAGAGTTTTTTTGGAAAACGCCGTTAATTGTAGTAATTTTAAAAAGTTGTTACAAAAGTGAGCAACCGAATGATTTTTTTGCGGCTGTATTTTCGCGATTTTTCCACTATTGAAAGATTCCACTATAGCGAGAATTAACTGTGTTGTCAATTTTATACTAAGACTTTTGATTTTATTGCACTTACTTTTTTAAGCATGTTTATTTTTCTTTGGTATTACGTGGCAGGGTTTAAAGCTGTCTACCTTTTGCGTTCGGTGTTACAACTATACAATAAAGATAGGTGTAAACATAAAAAAAGCAATATAAACCCCATGGCATAAATACTTGTGGTTTTTAAGGTTATTCAAATGTATAATTTGTTTTTTTATTAGTAAAAAAACAAAAAGCAATTTAACCCTTGCGGCAGCAAAATCACATATTTTTGGTATTTTTTTAATCCTTAAAGCCGCAAAAGCACATATATAATATTCGTTATAACACCCCTAAACTCGCAAATCATATATTGGTTATTTATTTTTACACTCTGAAAGCTCCAAAATCACATATATGGGATTTTTTTTATACCCCAAAAGCTTGCATATCTCATATAAGAGATTTTTTTTTTAATTTTGATGTGTGCAAATCATAGCTGAAAGCAAGAATGCGCACACGAAATATATCTTTAATGACAAAAAAATGAAATCGAGCGATTAAAAAATGAACAATAAATTATTGTTATTAAGTTGGTGCGACCCCTTTATATAAAATTACATGAAAATCATTAGGGTACTCCCTTGGTAGTAAACGGTCAGTCAAGTATACGGTTATTGACGATAAATTGACCTTATACATTTTTTACTAACCGTATATTTTTTACCCTCCTTTTTTCTTTACTAAGATGATTTTCTAACCATTTTATGCAATAAATTTGGGAACACAAGACTAACCAAAATAAACCTTTATACTTAAAATACAATTTTTGACGAAAACTAAGGAGTATTTTTTAAACTCTTATAAAATGTTAACCTTTTTTTTGTAAACATAAACCATATGTAGTGCGGACATGCAACAACATAGTTATTTAGTATATTTTAGTAAAACATTTATGTTACTATTTTTTTATTCTTAAATATAAGTCAGCGTTTAGTTAGAGAGTTGAATTTATATATTGTTTTTATACGCGATTACAAAAAAGAATTAACAGTGTGGGCATGTAATCACTTAGGTAATGCGAAACACATAAATAACAACAAAAATTTATACTTTTCCATTTACCAAAAATAAATATTTGTTCTAACTTCAACGCATACCGGAACCACTCAAAAACACATTAGTTACCGGTCTGTGACCGTATCTTCGTTTTTATAACCGGTAAAGGGAGTAGCCTAAAAAGTAAATATGATAAAAGAAGTTATTACAATGATCTGTCAATCAGGGATCGGGAACCGTGCATGGTAACTACCTACAATACCCATGTAATATATGATCATTGGCGATGAGGTACTTTTCAGAATTGTTTCATGGATTTCTATCATATTTTTTCGGCTTTTTTTTGCAGTATTTACTTTTAGGCAACCCCGTATGTTTTTCATTTCTGGAAATAAAATTTTATTAATACTAAGATTACAAAGAAATAAGATTATAGATATTGACGTATATTATATTTATATAACAAAAATATTTCATACTTTATTTTTTTAGTTTGCTTGTTTTAGAAGTGTAAAATTTGCATTATACAGCAAAAAGCATTCAAAACACGTATGTAAAACGGCATCAATTAAAAAATCCAAGATATTTTTTTTACCTCTTTTTTAATTTATGTTTTACTGGTTTTTTTGAT
Source organism: Agrenia bidenticulata (assembly GCA_034694785.1). Lineage (NCBI taxonomy): Eukaryota > Metazoa > Arthropoda > Collembola > Entomobryomorpha > Isotomidae > Agrenia > Agrenia bidenticulata. The sequence goes on from JAQFYM010002751.1 coordinate 4,047, forward strand.
TATAAATGATATACTTTTTTTTGACTATTATTATTCTAGTTCCACTATTATTTTTGTAGAATAAGGGCTACATCCACTGGTTTGCAAACTTTTAATTATCAATGCTCTAACTTTTTTTAGCTAATATTACAAGAGTGGCTTTAAAGCGTATTTTTGTAGTTAAAAACATGCTAAGAAAATAATTAACGAACTTATATGCAAAAAAAATCAAAAAATCTTTTATAAACGACTAAAATCAAAAATTACATACATGATAAGAAAAAGAGCGGATTTTATTGAGCAGACAATGTCTTAAAAAGATAAAGTGTATATTTTTTATACATCTATGAAACCAATCTACATCATTCGGTACTAGTTTATAAAGATATTCATGTAAATGATGCGTAAGACAGCACTCTGAAGTTAAAATGTGCTATTAAAGTACAAATTTGCTAAAATATACACATTTTTATACACAATATGCAAGAATATTAAAAATCCATAATGTTTTAGAATATTTATAACCATGCGAAAAATTTTTCATTTTATGCTTATAATGGACAAAACGGCCGGAATTGAAAAATGAGAATACTCCCTGCTTACCATCAGAGGCTCCGAAAACACAATTTTTCAGCAAACAAAATCTAAATTTAGGGCCATAATTAGGACAATATATTTTCCCTTATATTTTCCCTATTTTTTTATAATTTTGATAATATATTTTCCTTTCTTGTCTAATTTATAAAATATTACGTTTATAAATACAAGATTTTGAATTAAATTGTCATTGTGAAGAAGTAATATCCAAAAATTTTATGATTATTCAAGAAAAAAAGGGCTATGTTATATACAAAAAACAAAACTACGTGATTTTTGCTAAATTATATAAAGAATAGTATTAAAAATTTAAAAAATGAAATTTTGAATAAGATGAATATAAATTAAATTAAAATAAAATAAAAATAAATTAAAATTAGACTACTTTTTTGTAGATATTTTTCACCTCATTAAACACCACTGCTTGTATATCTAACAATATCCTGCTGTTTTCTGATAAAAGAAGAAATTTGCTCTTAAACCTTAATGTAACCAGCCTTTTTGTCTACCACTATAAACGCACTTTAGTATAAAAAAATGTAATCTGCGTACCTAAATCAAAACACATATTATGTAATTGAGCTAAGACACATCTATCCTTCAATGTGTTTTTAAAATTTTAAATTATAGTTAGTCTAGTTGCAAAAATTCACATGAAAAACAAGAAAAAAACAAGAAAAAAACACAAAAAAATATGCCCTATTTTCCAAAATGACCAATATAGAAGGGTAATTCTTTTTATCCCTTCCCTACAGGGGAGTAGCCAGGAATTTTGGAAGATGGGGTAGTCTGTATTTTTTTTAGAAAACGCTTAAAAACACAATTTTCAATTATAAATATGTTAATTTTGTGTTTTTGCAAAAATTTGCTTCATTTATTCTTTTAACTCGAATTATATTTTTTAACAAAAGGCTGCACCAAAAAGACCCCCTTAAATTTAGGCGCTAAAAATTTTTGGACACTGGGGTTTCCCCCTCTCCATGCCCCCCCTCCCCCCGCAACCCCCTGGCTACGCACTAGAGGTCTGTATCAGACCGGACCGGAAAATTTGTGTAAAATAAAAAAAAAAACGGACCGGAAGACCGGACCAGACCGGCAACAAGAACCGGACCGAAAGACCGGATCGTAACAAGATGCGAAAAAAATAATAAATGTCAAATCAGTCACTAGACCCCAAAAATCCGTGTGTAACCGGACTGGTCCGGATCGGTCCGGTCCGGTTTTTGACCGGTCCAGGGCAGATCTCTACTGCGCACTGACTCCTTTATTATCACTACCCTATTCTGGGCTTTCTGCTTACTATACCATATTCCCGATTTCGAATACTATAAAAAACTCGATTATTAATGTGAATATAATTCAAAGAATAGCGGTTACTAAGATTTCAAAAAAAAAAAATAAAAGTTGACATGTAATTACAGAAAAAAAACTTAACAAATGTAAGTTAAATCAAATATGTCGAGATGAATAGCATGAATATAGGAAAATGCGGGGATGGAAATAAACAAAAAAGTACTTCAGCCAGGGCTTCCCAAGAGGAAGCGTGGGGAGATGAGACGGTATTTGGTGGATTTTTAGTAGGCCTGCCTACACAAGAGGCGTACTTTTTGTACTTTTAAAAAAATATTATGAATAATGTAAGGTGATATGATGTGTGTATCCAGTATGCGACATAAATAATTTTGGCAGGGCGTAGAATTGTAATGAAACCTAGATTATGGCTATTTTCGGTTCTATGGATCCCTCATCGTGGGTAGGGGTTTTTGTGGTATCGCAAATGTTTTAGTTATTTTTTTGGTTGCTGAGAGACACAAATATAGATTTTTATTATTACATATTTTGCATTTGAACTGCTGTCTATCCTCGTAAATAACGGACAGTACGTTATATTCGAGAATACCGTTTTACCGGTATTCTCGAATATAACGTAGGGTATGTTATTGCGCAAAAAAAAAACTTTATTTTGATGTATTACAATTGGCGTCTGCTCAAAGTGGAAAAATAAATGTTTTAGGCGCAAGAAAATTGATTTGTATGGAAGGTATGATTTTTATATTAAGATACTAAACTTAAAGAGTAGTATAGTATTTTTTAAACATATAAGTAGTATTTGATATTGAATGCACACATACTTTGATACAAATATATTATAGATCAACAGAAAACTTTTTGTTGTTTTATAAATTTTTCTAAATCTGCAATAAAAAAAGCCTCCGTGCAAAACCAAAACTAAGATAATTATCTCATTATTTAAAGGACTTATTGCTTCATATATTTATTTGTATAGGTTATATTCAAATATACGTTATATTCGAATAAAAGCGGATTTTTCCAAAATTTTAAAAAAAGGACCGAGTTTCGAACGTAACGGATATACGCTATTTACGAGGGAAGACATTTAAACTTTTTTATGCAAGATTTGTTATCCGGCCAATGTAAAGGCGTAAATTTTATATTACCATTTTTACGTGCCAAATCTGAGACAAAAAGCAAAAAAAAATGTCGGCCATATGAAAACATCATTCACAAAATTTTTCAATAAAAAATAATAATTTGAAAAAGAAAGCACATGTTTAAATGTTAAGTGAATAAACTTGAAATGTTACTTTTGGTATTTAACAAGTTGCAATGCTGAGTTTTTGTTTTAGATTGACATATAGCCTAATTAGTTTCTGTTTTTATAATTTCAACAAGAATTGATTTTTTAGTTTTAAGAAATATAAAATAAAACTATAAAACAGTGATTACAAAATAATTGTGGTTTTGTATGTTATTGTCAATTTTATGAAATATAAACGATTTTTCATTATGTTATTTGTTGTCAATACTTAAACATAAAAATCTTTGTGAAAAATGCGGATTTACTAGGCGCTGATGTGCTCTTAAATATAAATAAAAACCCATACGGGGTTTTTTAAAGAACACTGTTAAAATAGTTATGTTGCATAAAACACAAAATTATAATACTGTTTTTTTTAGACACAAGCTATTTAAAAATTTACCAACGGGCATCAGTAACCAATTAAATGCATCTTTTCTACGTTTATTTAAAACAGTTACGGCACTTTTGTTTTTCTCGGCTGCAATTAGAAAAATTTTTTCAGTTGATAAAAAAACATGTATAATAAAAACATTAGAAAAAGCAGAAGATCAACGGGATAAAAATGCTTTTAGATTATTCTGACTCGTTGCGTGGACCTTTAATACACGTAAAGCCATAAAATAAATTGCTTGTTGCAGTTTTTATATCTTGTGGATGTTTTTATACTTTTTCAAACTATCAGATTGTTCTAGTTACACAAATCTTATTATAAAAAAAGTTTTCCAAATAAATAAATCTTTATTGCTCGTTTTTTTTATACAAAAACATAGGCTGACTTCTGCAATGTGTGCGTCTAAAAACCCTTTTGATTGCGGCTCCTGGATTTGATTATAGTCACCCAGAACATATATTTTGGCTGCAAATTTGTATAGGTGTACCATTATGCGCATTTTCTCCTTTTTTGCAAAACACTAATTTGGTTTTTTTTCTACTAAATCTTACATATTATTATTATTTTCTTAAGAGCAGATAAATTATAGCGATATTAAACAACAAGATATTTAAAATAATGTCGATATCAAGGTTGCTAGAGTTTTCTCGCTAAAAAACCAGATTTTTTTAAAAACATCAGATAGTAACCAAATTTTTAAAATAGTTTAATAGCACAAATCCTAGTTTCTAAAAAAATTGCACTTTTCATTTCTTTAAAAAAGTTATGTAGAGACAGGTTCTTAAACGCGCAATAGTAGGTACTTTGATACAGAGTCTATATTTTTGCAAGACGTTTTTTTACAATGTGGTAAAAACAGTAAAATATATACATTTTTCGTGTAGATTGGACAGTTTTCATAGTTATTTATATTTTATATATTTCTTGGAACAAAAATATGTTCACAACTACCTAATAAAAAATTTGCGTACGTAGTTTGACACAAATAATCATCTTTATTTGTATTATCTACATTTTAATGTTTTTGATTAGAGAAAAAACAACTTTAAATTTTTTTCTAAGGCATTAATTGCTTTATAGTTATGTATATATTCAAATAATGCGGTAAAAATGAGTTTTAATTACATAATTTCATAACCGTAAATATGTTCTGTTTTTATACAATTCACTTCCCAACACATACATAAGTTTTTTTACTAACTAGGTAAAAATTATATCGATATTTTACGCATTTATTAAAGCGTTATATTGGGAAATCTGAGTACAATTAAATATCTGTTTGAGCTTTTTTTTTATTCTTTTTTTAAAAACACCAGAAAATAGAAAATTCACTATATGGTGATAACCAGACTTCTTAGCCTTTCACAAAAACCAGAAACATAGAATTTAGTGACAAATTACCAGATCTGGCATCCCTGGTCGAAATAGAATATATAATAATTTTTTTGTTTTTGCTTTTTAGATCAAACAGAATTAATCAGGCTTAAAATGTTTTATAATTGTATTATACAATTTTTTTTATCAATTAGGCCAAGAATGTTACTTTTATAAGTCTTATGAGAATTAATATTCATTTACGGCCATCATACGAAACCTTTAAGTATAATATTTTTAAATTTTTTTTTGCGTAAAAAGGAACCATTAAAAAATATTCCAACTTACCCCCGCTTCACCTGTCCCCGCCGGTAACCTCTGTCTTTAGATGCCATACTTGTGCAACGGTTTTATTGTCTCACAGTACATGTATACAATTTTTTACATGTCTATAGGTTGTAATATTACTTTTTTTTACTTGTTATTGTTAAACATATTGTAATTGATGTTTTTGTAATTTTTTTTTTCTACTATACTTATGGATGAAATACAAAAAACCAGTTAAGATTTTTATAAATTACATGGTTTATCTTAATTAAAAAAATTGATAAAATGTAACTTAAAAATCAAACGATCGTATGCATACACTAAAAATTTAAAATTTCAAAGTTTTATTTCTATAATTTACATTTTCATTTAATATGATTTACTCTTTCATCCCGGGTTACAACTTTACCAAAAATATATATATTTTTTTTAATAATTGAGTAAGGCTATTAACTGTAAATTAAAAATTGCATATCTTCTAGTTTATATACTATAATGAAAAAAACGTGAAGACATAATAAGAACTAGTGATATCTTTTTTCGAGCTTGCAAAAACATATTTTAGCAAGCTCATATACTATAACACATCTATAAGAGTTCTATTTACCCGCTTTTAGTTTTTTTATATACTTTACAAAGGTTAACCCTTATATTTTGGCAGATAAACATAAAACAAATACTAAAAAAGACGTATTTATATTACTTTTACCTTTAATGTTGCGTTTTTGCAATCAATGTTACCAAAGTAGCAAAAAATCAAAAAGGTTGTATTTTTAGTGTTTGATTTTTCTATCGGTATAAAACTAGAGTTTACGATTAATTAAAAACTAAACATAGACTGCAGGAGTAAATAAATTCTATAATAAAAAACTACATTAATAACTGTTGGGACCTTATTTGATTTGTTAGTTCAATTACTAACTGATTGACAATAAGAAGTCTAAAGCTTAAAACCCATTCTTAGATTTTTAACTATATTATTTTATTTTGGGTTTAATGACATTTTCCTAGACCTGATATATTGTAAAGACTTGTTTTGATTTAAAATACGATAAAAAAATGTGAAGCGAATCATCAAAAAATCGAGTTTGCACAAGGACTTATGATTGGGGTGCGATATGTTTCCGGTGTTAGAAACTGCAAGTTCAATTATTAACATTTTGTAAACTTTATAACAATTAATATGTAAACGCTGTGCCCGTAAGAGATGAAAGCGAAATAAAAGTCATGATTTACGTTTAATATACATTTAAATTTGTTACGCTACTCATAAGACCTACCATGTGCATAAAACAGTAGAAATGGCACATTTTGCGTAATTTACTATTTAAAAAAGTTATTATCGTTCGTCCTTACAACTTTAATGCCAAAACTGCCAAATTCTAACGCAATTTTGTTTTCAAAACGCAAAAATATATGTTAAAAATATTAAAAAACACTATATTTAAATATAAAACTACATATTTTGTTTTCCGACCTACATTTTTATTATATGTTTAATAATGAATAAATATAGAGGCATCTAAAAAATTGCTTTATTTGTATTTTTTTTACTTTTTTGTGTTTTTTGTCCATTTTTGTTGTGTATTTAAAATTTTACTGTACAATTTATATATAGAATTTATTTCTGTATCCAGGTTTGCGATCTGGGCGCGCGCAAGTTATTATATGCAGTGGCGTAGCCGGATTTCTTTTTACCAGGGCAACTTTGTGTTTTTTTTACAAAATAATGACAAAAAAACGCGATTTAAATCGTAAAAAACTTAGGGCGTGTCTGGTTTGATACAAAACAGTTTCTTTTGTATTCTGGTTTCTTTATAATAAATCGATTTCTTAGAACTTACCCTATAATACAAACTCTTTAGTAAATTTTCCTTTGATTATATTTAGTTTTTGTAGATAATTTATTAGAAACTAGTCAGGAGCAGTTTCTTGAATTAATCCGTATTTAGGGGTAAGGAAAAGAAATCGATTTCTTGGAAAGAAACTAGAATGCGAAAGAAAACCTTTTTGTTCAAACCAGACACGCCCTTAATTTTTGTTTTGAAAATTTTTTTAAAAATTTTTAATAATCAGTTGTTTGTTCAAATGTCATCGCACAAAAAAAATCCCCCCTATAATATAGCCGCAACGTTTTCCCGATGGGGTCTAGAACCATCCCTTGCTCCAATGGCTACGCCGCTGCTTTAAGTGTACGTAAATTAACTTTGGAAGTTTTTTTGCAAGTTTTAGCTTCTCTAATAATGAAAAACGTTTGCGTTAGGCCGGGGGCGGATATCTTTTTTATAAAAAATATGTGCTTAATGCGATATCCAAAGCTTTACGACGCATAGATCTAGCAATAAAAATATCAGAAAAAAAAACTAGATTCATAATAGATTATATTGTATATATTCGTGTTTTTGTGAATATTTTCATGTCCACTTAAAAAACCTGGCAATCCGTAATGTAACTTTTTTGCAGCAGCGAAAAAAAAAAACGGACTTGTACTTAGACTGTAACTATATTAAATAATTGTTTTTAGCATAAGATCATATACGTTCTCTTAGGGGATTTTTTATTCTGAAGTTTTTTTAGGAAATATATCACACAAAAAATGTAAAAAATCTAATGATTTCGCCGGTAAACGGCAAAAAAAACTTGTATTGTAATTTCTACTACACATTAATATTTGTAGATTTTTTCCGGGGAAGTATATTTTATTTTTACAGCGGTCAAAAATACATTGATTAAGTGTTTATACTTGTGACCCAAAAAAACAACATTCACATGAGTATAGTCTAAGGCTGTAAAAAGACAAATTTAGTTTGCAATATATGGGGTATAACCGAGCAATTTAAATAAAACTAGGCTCTAAGTTAATTTACAACAAGCTTTTGACAAACGAATAACGATTAAGTATTAGCAACAGTAACGAATACACATTAAATATATGCCATAAAAACGTGGTAATCATATTCGTACAAAAAGTGCCACGAATAACATTTTTGTGCATCTATATTTTCTTCCTTAATAATCATTATACAATAAAGCTTTATAAAATATTTATAAAAGGTTTCATGGCACTGTTACAATTATTAAAATATGTCTCATGGTAGTATCAATGCATATAATTATACGAACATTTTACTATTTAAAATTGGATAATTACCAGATTTTACACAAAAACTATAATTTTCTTTTTGATGTAAATTTACCAGTAAATCATTTTATTCTGTTTATACTCAGTTTTTTTTTGAAATATTGAAGGGGATAAAAATTACGGCTGTCATACAATGGTTACATGCTGTTAAAAATACTGCAATTAGCGCAGCCTGTTGATCGAAAAAAACAAAAATAATGAGAAAAAACCAGTATTGTTCTAATGTCGTCTCATAATTTTATAAGCAGGGATAGACTCCCAATTTTTTTATAGGGACTTAAAAGGCCATGCTAAAATTTTTTGACCCTAGGTTAAACGTACTTTTTGTTTAAGAAAACCAGTTTGAACATATATTTTATATTTAAAATCAGCAAGTTTAAATCTATAATTTCGGGTGCTATAGTAGTTTTAAAGAACCTGCTAAACATGGCATTATTTATTGCCTTATATAAAGGCAATTAAATTTGTTAACGCTTCTGGTACGTTAAAGTGGGCTGGTATCTAGAAAAATGTCACAAAAACTTTACTTATTTTTTTTTTAGGAAAAAAAAAACAAAAAAAGCTGCTGTGCACTACGAGAAAAGCTTTTAAGGCGACACATTTGCAACTGGATTTAGTGTTTTAGAATTAATGTTTATACCTAAAACAATATTTTACAGTTTTAGTCGTTTTTAAATAGGACTAAAAAAAAAAAGTTTTTAAATAAAAGTAAATATATAAGCTCTGTACATTTAATGTATTTTACAAGAGCAAATAGCAAAAACATACAAATTATGCTTTAAACCTTTTATTCGTTTTTTTACAAAACCAAGATAAAAATATACAAAAAACAAAAACAAATTATGAATAATACAAAAAGCGTTGCTCGATTTGTGTAAAGCTACATCTATCTATAATACAGCATGTTCATTAAAAAAGAAGTTCAAAAGAGAAAATTTTTCATTTTCAGACGGCAGAACCCTTCCTGTACTCGCAAAAGCATCCGGCGGGGCAAATGAGGGTGTGAAACTCCCAACACCTGTATATCTCGACGCGCCTCTACCTTTTGGTTGTAAGGACTTATAATTATCTCTTAGATTTGTAAAATATCTTTCACTTTATATTTTATTTTTTAAACCCCTGTTACAACCCAGAGTGCACTTAGTTAGTATCTCTCTAAGCATTTTTGCAGCAAAACGCTTGAAAATGCAATTTTTTAATTTAAACTTCCTTTGGAAATCATAATATCTGAATGCAGAAAAATTACGATAAACAAAATATTAAAAATGCTACATATGAAATGTTAAAATGTTATCACATATAAATTTCAAGAAAAAGTTCGTATAAAAACTATAGATATGCGCCGTATGCATGAATAACGAAAACTATTTTCAACCCTGAAAAAGATAATTATACATCGTAAAATGATTTTACTTTAATACGGTTACCTTAATTTGCCTTTAAAGGCATTACTTGTACAATTAAACTATGTAGCTAACTAAGTCTTATATTAATATGATTCTTATTTTTATTATTGCAGACATACAACATTTAAAATACAAACAACGCAAATACTAAAGTTTTATTTTAAAACATTTTTATTGCGTGATTAACTAAAAAACATGCATCATATTCGGTCAGTTTGATTCTTTAATAGAAGATTCCGAACATCTTATCAAAATCTGTAAAAATACTAAGTAACACAAAAATAGATTTATATATAGCAAATACATATATGGTAGGTTGTTGATCGAGATAGGGTTGCAAATAATTTTTTGAATACAAAAAAAAACTCGGAAAAAATTTATAATTTAATAAAAACACATTTTTCACAAGACAAAGTATTGGAAAATATATACATTTTAGACGTATAAATTGCTTATATTTTTACTAAATGTCTAATATTATTAACAAGTTGTCGTTGCACTCATATATAGACAAGGTTAGTCGTAACCCTTAATACTACGATATTTGTATATTATCAGTATTTTTAAACTAACAAGTAATAAGCACGTGGAAGGCTGTATATGAAACAGTTTTACATAAGATTACGCATAAAATGACCGATAATCTGCATAATTAGCTTATAAACAAGTTTTTTGTATACATAAAAAAACATATTTAGTACATTGGCGTATTTTTTAGCTTTTTGCTTATAAATAAATACATGGTAGACAAAACACATTGTATTTTGTTACAAATCTTACATAGATCCATTTCTATTTTTCAATGGGTTTTTTACTTACACTTTTACCTATAGAATCTTTATTAAGTTTATTAAACACCATAAAATAATTTTTCTTCGTTTAAATTCTTCGCGAAATATTTTTTACTAAGTAAAAAAACATTCCTATCGACATTTTTTTATCTTTACTTGCTTTAAGCTACTAAATGTAGAGATAATTTTTTTTAAAACACATATAGCCAGGCCTCTTTTTTTACAAGAAATTAATGATGTCACAAATTTTTCCCAAAAAAGAGGTATTTTCGGGTTGGGGGACTTTAATAAATTTTTGTGTATTCCCGCACAATATATACTTAAATATTACATAGTATATATTCTGATACTTTCGAAATTAGAACTTTTTTAATTCCTTGTAAACATCACTAGAAATTGCGTCTGTTTACTACAGATGATCAACTAGCATTAAGTTTAAAGTAAGGAAAATGTATTGATACAAAAATTTTTCCAGATATAATTACTATTAACGTATATTAACCCTTTCGCGTATTTGGATGTTTTTTCTACTTTTCAAATGATGAAGGACTAGAAAACATAAAAATAAGGACAAGGAAAATAGGTATTTACAGTAAACCTACATATAAAAAATATTTTGGGATCCGCTATAACACAAATGTGTATTACTCGAAACACAAATGATTAATTCTTTTTTAGCTTTGAGATTTAAAAACTACATGTAATTCTTCTTTTATTTTATGTTTTGTTGCATAAAAACCGATAATATTGTATTATTTTGTAATTTGGTGCAAAAAAAATGCCGATATATATCGTATAAGAACGCGAAATGGTTGAAAAGCCCATATACAATGACAATAATATCTTACGAAACAATTAATTTGTTTCAGTTTATCCAATTTAATAGAATTGTCAAGACGAAACAGATTGAAAGCTTCTTTTTTCAGTTTTTTTACGATTTTTGTTTTTTTACGCTTATAATCTGTCGACATAGCTTTGATGCGACATATACAATCCATTTTTTAAAATAGCCGTACAAAAGCCCAGCTTATAAAAGCATTTGCCAAGATAAAATACAACATATTTCGGAAACGACTGGTTTAGCGACAGGGGTCATTTTGGTGTAGTAAAAAGACATATTTAAATGTAGCTATATATTTCAATACTTGTTTAATAGCTAAGTAGTTTACTTTAATGGCTACTCAAAAATTAGGGCCTCAAAATATCCGCAAGTCCAGAAAAAAAATTGTTATATACTAAAAAAATCTGAAATATCGACTTCCGTATGTAAGCGTACCATAGCGTACCACTTTTTTGTTATTTTTTTTTCTTTATCTTAGGCCGTGTCTTTTTTTATTTTTCAAAAACGTTTTTTACACAAAAACGTTTTTAACAAAAAACGTTTTCGTCTTTTTTTTAAAACCGTTTTTGAACAGATTTTCCGAAAAACATGCATGTCTTTTTTTAAAAAATATACAAGGGCAACAACGTTTTTAAAAACCTTGTCTTTTTAAAAAAAACGTTTTTCACGTAAAAACAGTTTCTTATGTCGTGTCTTTTTTTAAAAACACATATTTTTTATATAAAAACGTTTTTGAAAATTTTACACCTTTTTATACTTTTACAGGGTATTTTCTATAAATCAGAGAAAAATTTTCGATTGTTGTTTTTTTTTTGTTTTAATGAGTCGTTATTGAAGCGATGCAATTTTAACATTTTTAAATTCGTTTGTAATCTATATAACATTTTTTGATTTTTTTGCAAATTTGGCTTAAAATGTACTTTACATATAATATCTATGTTTATTCTATGTATCTTTCTATCCTCAGACGCTATAAGAAAAAATATTTTTTTTCAAAAACATGTCCTACACATGTTTTTGTACCCACGCCTAAAGTTAAAGAGGGACTCAGAAACGTTTTTGGAATATTTGAAAAACTTTCCAAAAAAACGTTTCTGCAAAAAAAAAAAGACATATATTTTTTTTTTACAAAAACAGTTTTTATAAAACACCAAAAACGTTTCTACAACAGAAAAAAAAGACAAAAGTGTTCCGTTTCTAGAAACTGTTTTTAAAAAACGTTTTTCAAAAAACGTTTTTGCTATAAAAAAAGACAAAAGAGGTTTTAAAAAAACGTTTTTGGCCAAATAAAAAGACATAAGTGTTTTTAGAAACGTTTTTTAAGAAACACATTTAGCCAAACACGTTTTTCAAAACCACGTGTTGTTGAAAAAAAGACACGCCCTTACATACCTATAAACAGGGGCTCCAAAAAAATATGAAGGCGGCCATATATGGCCGTACAATATATGGCCATTATGGAGGGAAAGGAATTCCCTATATTTGCCATATTTTTATACTACAAAGTGGAATGATAAATTTAAAGATGACAAAAATTACATTTTTTTCAAAAAAAATAATTTATAAATATATGATAGCCACCAACAAAAAATGATATAAATTAAATGTAGGATTGACTGTATTAATAAATAAAAATTATTGCACATATAATATAAAATTATTGATTATAACAATGATGTATCATGAAATGACTACAAAATATCTGGTTTCATTTGTATATTTTTTTCTTAAAATAGTGTTCATATAACATATCTAAAGAGATTAAAATGTTTTAATTGCCTCAAGTCCTAGGAGAGAAGCCATGAGAAGTATATTGGCAAAAGTAAAGCAAACAAAATCTAATATAAAATACATATAATAATTTGGCTACGCGTGAACTTGTCTACATGCCCTGACTTTATAGTAGTGCTGAACTTGTCAAAAATGAAAATTCAGGGCAGTTTTTGCAAAAGTATAATAAAAAATTGTGGAATCGAAAAAAAACTAAAAAATTTGTATATTATCTTTTAAAACAACGTTATTAGTCTTTCTAAAATGACCCTAACCCTAACCTCAACCCTAACCCTAACCTTACCTAAAGCCTAACCCTAATCACTTTTAAAATATTATAAAAAGACTGTTTTACTTATAAATGTGTATATGGAACATTTGCAATTTTAATTTTTGTTTTTATTAGTTTTCAGTATCTTTTATGACAAGTTCAGCATGCTTAACCCTCTTTTTGTCCCTGTAGACAAGTTCAAGCGCACCCATAATTTGGATCTTCTTTTTACACATAGCTACACGTAAATGTACAACCGGTGGATGAAATTTTCTATCATTACATAACAGGAGAAATTATAAAAAGAACGAAAATCTTCATCATAGTAAAATCTCATTGTTAGCATTCTTTTTTATTAAATCTTTTGTGCTCTCTAAACGATCTCTGCCAAAAACAAACATTTTCAGCATCAATTACCTCAGTAAACATATCATACTCAATGTTTGACATTTTATGGGAACCGACTAAACACTTTTATGCTAAAAATTTACTGGAGTTTGTTTGCATTTGAAGTGGATGCATCATCGACTTGTATGAAGAAAAAGATATGTCGTCAGAAAGCAAAAAAATGTTTACCTGGCTTTATACAGATGCTTTCTTGTATTTTGTGCATTTTTCCTTGCATTGATTTGTTTCTTATATTTTTTCTTTTTATTATTTCTCTTCGTTTTTCAAATGCACTTATAGGCAAATAAAATTGGAACCAACATGGTTTCTAATTAACAAAAATGGTGTATTAGAACTAATTTGGGAAAGCCTATATTAATCGTTCATAATATTTCATAAAAATTTATAAGTGAAAATTAGACAGATGTTTAAATAAGAGAGGGTCATTTTATATCCTTATACTTTGTAAAGTAAAAAAAAATAAAAATGTTCAGATTATATAAATTATCCACAATTTCTAGTAGGTGTCAACGTTTAAAGTAGAGAAGTTTCACATTGGAGAAAGGTGACTGTAGTATTTTGCTTTAATTAAAACTTGCAGTATTTTCTTGATCCAGGTATAGTACTTAGGTCACAGGTCGTATAAAAGTGTGTTACTTAACCCTTTTACAATTCTCGGGGGTAAAAAATCTTTGATTTCGAAGGGGATGTAAAATTAAAATTAAAAATATACAATTATTTGGATAATAAATCAAAGCCAAAAGCGATGAATTAAGCTTAATGTTATAAAATAAGAGATAAAAACTACGATAAATATTGTTTTTATAATAGTTAACTCGAGTTTACATTTTCTACTGCAAAATATAAGAATATATACACTAAAATAAAAACTTTACTAATGCTTTCAAATACAAGCAGGTATTTTTTATCTTTAAAAGAATACCATTTGAATCAATAAAATAAACTCTTACATTCATAACAAAAAATTATTACTTTTATTGGCATATAATATATATTGGTCATTCTCGACATTTGGTCAGTACCAAAATGTGTTAGTCAAATAATATGTGTTTTTTCTTATATTTATACGATATGACGATCCATATTTTTAACTATCCTAAATATATTACAAATGTCTTACTTACATTCAGATGTATCATCTGTATGTTTAAATTGTATTTAAATCAATACATTATTCACCTGTATTGACACATTGTTTTTCATTGATCAAAGTGTCATACATCCTTGACATTAAATGTTAGAAATTTTAAAGTGTCAAGTATACTTTGCACTTTCGAAAAATTGAGTTTTTCTAGTGGCAAGATTACTTGACACTATATAGAAAAGGGGCTATAATAGTGTCAAGTATACTTGACAGAAGCAGATAAGGGGGTTTTTTAAGTGTCAAGCACACTTGACAGTAATTGTGAAAGGGTAAACAATCTTTTTTGCGCCTTTACTTCCGGATACCAGCCTTTATACATGACGAGACTCGCAATTTTGCATTTTTAAAAGATGTGAAGGTAAATATTGAGGGATAAATTACATATTCGTATACAGATTTTGTTTGTTTTTAATGTTCCTTACACCTCTTCTGCTACCTCCTTGTATGTAAACCGTACAAGATTGTTGTTTCTTATTGTTGTATACATTTTTAGATATGAAATTCTGTTACGATTTTCTAAGCAAACCTTTGTAAATTTCTAAATTGTCTGTGCTTATGTCATTTTTTTGCTTTTAAATTATGTATTGTTTGCTTACAAAATAAACTTAAATTATTGTTTTTAGAAGTATGAACAACCATGTACATATATTGACCAAGCTAACATTTTCTATAGGTCTGTGTATAAGAAAGGCATTAGGAACACGCAAGGGATGAAAATGCAAAAAAAAAAAACAATTATATACAAAAATTTTTTTTTAAGAAAATAATTATTTGTGATGGTAATGATCAAACGTTTTTGTAAAAAATGAAAAGGGTTGTTTTGCATGCCGTAAAAACACTACCGACGCAGTATATAAAATGTTCCTACTTATATATAAAAACATTTGTTTTTAAGATTTCTTGTTATATAGTAAAGTGTTCTATTATTATAAAGTTTTTTTATCGTAAAATATCAAAGTTAAAAATTTATTTCTATAAAACTTGCTTTACCAAAAAAACAACACAATACTGTACTAAAATATCATTAATTAGTTCCTAAGGCTTTTAATTTTTTTTTGGCATCTAAAAAAGAAAAAAATGCGATAGTAAATTATTTAATTTTAGGGTTTTGATTGATAAACAGTTTTGATTGTTTTTAACTACCGGGTAGACATGTTTTTTTCTAGCATACTTAGTAGCGATAACCGGCTAACAAACTATTTGTATAGTTAAAAAGTGGTACCTCTGTACAAGTTTATAGTTTTATAATAATCTTATGCTAACACTAAGCTTATAGAAACAAAATTCAACCATGCAAGTTTTTTTTGTATGTAAAATTTCACATCTTAAACTATAAATGCCGTAAATTAAGTTAAGAAAAATTGTAAAAAATACTTATATATTAAAAACAAAAATAATACAATCGAAAGCGTCAAAAAAATTTGTCACGCTAAATTTTGTCTGCTTGTTTCTTTTGTCGTGCTTTATATATATCTATTCTACATAATGCCAATTTATGTTTTTTCGATAACATGAAGGCGTCAAACAACGCTAAAAAATTATGTAATAATAGAGAACGTTATAAGTAAAAAAATATAAAAAGTTTAGTTTTTATGCTTATAATACAAATTGCGATATATACTATTTTAGTTTCCCTTGGAAAGGCCGTTTCAAGTTACGCAATAAGATAAGCCATCAAAAGTAACGTGCAGAACAGTATTGAAGTATTATAAAGATATTTTTTTTTTATTAGTTATTCTGTTCTATCGCATGCATTTATTTTTTTGTTTTGTTAAAGCTTGATTGCTAACTATTATTATAGAAGAGTAAATTATACAAGCTGCATTTTTTTTTTGTTTGAGCTATGTGTAAAGATTTTTTTCTCTTGTCTTTTATAGAGCATTATTTTGTTTTTTTTTTTGTTTTCTTCTGCAGTGAGTCATAAATCATAAAATTTAATACATTTAGAAAAAAATGTAAGAAAAAAATCTTTCTAAATTTAAGTACGTAAAATACTTGAAATTTGTATTTTAATATAATTTGATATTGCTTATATTAGATTAAAGCCATTTTTTCTCACCCCAATTTAAGGAGTAAGTTTGGACAGAAAGTAACAAGAAGAACATATAGGGTATAAATGCAGGCAAAAAAGAAGTACGTATACGCATATTATAGCCATATTATGGCAAGGATTCGAAAAAAAGAAATTTGACCAATAAAAGAAAATTTCCATTCTTTGGTAAAAAAAATACATAAATGTGTATAACACTATTAACTATTGAATTTTATGAGAACAACTTTATTTTTGTATAATATTTTTTCTTTAAAAGATTGAACAGTACTGAACAAGTGCAATTGTGCTATTTTTGAAAAAACTTTTGCCACTCATGTTCACTCACAAATAAGTGAATATGCCAACATAATCTTATAAAATAGATATGTTTAAAACTTTTCAAATAAAATAAAAAAAAATAAATATACACATCAAGCATTGTGGAACATACGGCTTGTCCGAGACGTTGTGTTTACACACTTTTTTTGTATGCATAAGTATACCATATGTTTTTTTTATACTTGAAAGCATTTAATATAGCGTATATAAAGTTTAAAATACCTTTTTGCTTTCATAAAAATCCCTAAACTAAAAATTTGTACTTATTTTGCTGTTTTTTGTTTTTTATATACACACGCCTTTATCATAAACAAAATGTCGTCAAAAAAAGTGTTCGGTAAAATGTGTATACACAAAAAATTTCTTGTACATAAAATTTTAAAGATGCATTTTTCATCTTTAATTTATCATGTAT
>JAQFYM010002752.1:0-21812 GCA_034694785.1 Agrenia bidenticulata
CGGCTGCGGCTTCTAAGAAGAGGGGATCGAAGAAGGCGTCGTCTGCGAGGGCCTCGGCTGCGGCTTCTAAGAAGAGGGGATCGAAGAAGGCGTCGTCTGCGAGGGCCTCGGCTGCGGCTTCTAAGAAGAGGCGATCGAAGGCGTCACCATCCAAGAAGAAGGCAGATGCAGGTTCAAAGAAGAGGAAGGCTTCTAAGTCTCCTGCAGTCAAGGGTATTAAAGTGGCGAAATCGTCTATGCGGAGAAATTAATATTCATTGAGAACTTTCGACAGCTTCGACCCCATTTGCTTCCTTAACTCAAATTTTCATGATATCAAACCTCAACCCGCAAAATAAGCTTTAATTCATTTCTATGTAAAAGGTCTGATTCTTCCAATCCATGTGTCTAATCCATCAAAACTAAGAAATAAATTAAGAACCTGTATGTAATCTAACCAATAACATTTGTGTCACCCCTTTCATTTTCGTTTTGATAGTTTGAGCTACGAAATTGAAGGGATGTCAGACGTAGTTTTTATCCTTTATCTCTATCGAACATGACATTTAAAATTGATCTTACTGGGGGCTCTCCAAGTACGATTTCTAATTTAATGTATCAAGTCCAACAGTTCTCAACATCTTTAACTAATCGACCAGTTTATCTCAATTCTTATAGGAACTAGTCCGTTCGGCATTTTCGTTGCTCAGGCTTAGTTCGAGCCCATGGCCCCCTGGGTAAGGTGCGAAATCTGCAGATATCTTATTTGGTCGAGTAAAATTGCATGATGTTTTTTATTACTACATGAAATTAGAAATTACAATCATTGTTCATTGCAAAAAGTTTCATAGAATATTATCATTGTGAAGAGCCAGCATAAGAAGCCACATCGGGCATCCGGGACACTTGAATTCAATTTGGGTATGTGGTTGTCATTCTACAAAATTAGGTATTTTGAAATTATTCTATTGATTGTTTAAAAAAAATAATGATCGTCTGATTATTCTTCCATGGTGAGTCAATTGTGACGGTCTTATTTAAAGATATAATGTCAAATGGAGTGGAGAAAGCTCAGCAGTTGCAGAATCGCTTATACTTCATCTTGGAAAAGCTTCAGGTTATGGCTCGGGAACTACCCTCGTAAGTAGTGTGATTTTATTCGTTTATTTATTTATTTACTTATTTATTCTTTCGAGGCTAAATAATTATTAATCTCTGAGTTTAAAATTGTTGAAAAATTTAAATTGTACGAATTAGCCGAAGTTTAAAGTTTATTTTTGTCAATAGAAAGTACCAGCAAAGGATAAACAATGAACTGCTCAGTGGGTTGGCAAACTGTCTACTCCACGACACAATTTTTGAAATCGTCAAAGGGCTCAAGGAAATTCAAGATGTTACCGAAAAGCACCTCTTTCAAACGAGACTCCAACTCAGCGAAAAGCATAGAAGTAATTATATATTTTAAATATTAAAGCTAACGTATTGATAAAATATAAAAAACTCAGAAGATATTTGATTGATTGAAATGTTCAAATAGTTGACAGACAACTCCTGAAAGAAACCCGAGGTAGCAAGCCGACATTCGAAAAAGAACGACTCAAGCTAGTAGCCCGACAGAAAATGGAGGTCAAGCAGAATGACATGAAGATAGCTATGCAGCTGGACCAAAAGGTCAGTGATCAGCAGGTCATGCTGGAGAAGGCTGGAGTTCCTGGATTCTACGTTACAAATAATTCCTCCGAAATTAGGCTGCAAATGCATTTACTTGAATTTATTCTCAGACTGAGTGTCATGCCACTGCCCCAAGTGTCTCTGGATGCTTATTGACCTCTTTAAAGTATTAAGCAGATAACATTTTCTAGATTTAAAAGTATTTTTTTTACTCATCTTTGAAATATACTAGGCTGACTAGGCTCAAATGATATCATATTGTACTTTTAAAGCATATGTATAAATCATTTATAGATTTAAAAACATACTCCAAGCAACTACGAAGGGCCCTTTCGTTTGCAAAAAATTTTGTGATTTGATTTGATTTGATGATGATGTTTAGAAAAATCCCTATGATTGACCACCACGGATCATTTTTTGGTTTATGCATTCCATATTCCAATATTAGCAAATCATATTATCTAAAGTATCCGTTTCCAAAATATCGAAGCTTTTAAACCCATGTTATAAGATATACTCCCCTGGGTCATTAGACCCACGCGGGGCATCCTTTCGACCAATTTCGCAAATCTTCGAACGGGAATCCTACTTTATACCAAAGGTGCCAAACCTCTGTCTTGAGTTATCCGATCACGGACGGATAAGCCCTAACGAACGGGTTAAAAAGGATAAACTGTGGATTGAAACTATACTGATAGCTATTATATTTCTAATACTATTACCCTTTCTTTCGTATGATGATAGTAGCATTGACATTCTGTCCTTCAAAGAGCAATTAAATATACTGGAACATGTATCCTTACTTTAACTTAGCGATTGAGTCCACATGTACCCGTAATCAAAAGGGAATTTAATCACGGTTGCATATCATGATGGAAATAGTGGCTTCCGAAACGACTGCAAGTTGAGGCATATGCTTGTCATTTTTTTTTAATAGATAAGTATGTAAAAATTCTGAGTCCAATTCCAGCTTTTCAAGGACATCAAGCTAAACAATGGAGATTATACCATTATACGATGTCGTGTGACGGTGGAGTTATATCTATCATGCAATCTCAAAAACTCAAGTTGGTATTTAATGGGCAAAGTCAGGGTGAGAGGGAGGGTCAAGTAAATCCACATTGAACTTGGGAGTGTTCGAGAGGTGAAAACGAAAATGCATTTCTCATCAGTAGAAATATTTCTGGCAACTGCTTTCTTAGCTGTTTTTGCCTATTTGATTATCAAAAAGCTCAACTTCTTACGCCAACTACCACCGGGTGAGATACTTTAAGAATTTATGATTCCCTTGATTTTATATATTTCAAAGTGTACTAAACAAATGAATCCATGTTCAATTTCCAGGGCCTTGGGGTTTGCCATTAATCGGTCAACTAGTGCATCTAAATCGGACTAATGCATTAAAGGAGTTTCAGAAATGGAAAGAAGTATATGGAAAAATTTTCAGCTTCAGCATTGGAGATTTTTAGTAATTACACTTCCACAATCTTTGGAAACCCAAGAAGTGGCAAGAACTATTTAAATACTAACAATTTGAATTATTTTCAGTGTCATCGTCATCAACGATTACAAAGTAATATTGGACACCCTAAAGCGGGATGAATTCATCGGTAGGCCAGACTTCCAGGGATTAGACGCACGAAACGTCGGAAAGAAAAACAGAGGAATTTTATTCTGCGATGGTGTAAGCAGTTGGCATGAACAAAGAAGATTCGCTCTTCGAACCTTGCGGGATTTTGGATTTGGAAAGCAGAGTATGGAAGGTCTTCTTCAGTCTGAATTAGAATTACTTATCCAGCGATTCAGGTCTCATGTCCTAGCCGTATTAGAATATGAAATATGTTGTTGTGGATCAAATAATCATAAAATTCTGATTACCAAAATTTAGGGATGAAAGTAAGGACGGTAAACCTATTGAAATGCGAAGTGCCTTCAATGCATCAGTATTTAATTCCTTATGGCTAATTCTAACGGGGAAAAGATTCGAATTGGATGACCCTGAGTTCCATAAATTGCTCTCAATGACACAGGGGTCAGAAATTAAATCTTAAACATATCAAAGAAGAAAATTTAAATAATTTGAATGGATTTGAAATTTAGACATTTGTCAGTCACCACTCTCACTACCCCTGGAAGCTTTTATCCTTGGCCTGCCAAGTACAATTTAATCCGACGGGGTCTTTGGAACAAAATGGTAAATATGTATGGCTACCTGTTGAACCTGAATGACAAGTTGATTCAAGAACATGTCGATACTTATGACGAAAATCAGACTCGAGATTACATTGATTCGTATTTACATCACGCTGCGGAACGAAAATCTGATCCTAGCTCAAGTTTTAACGAGGAAGAAGCGAGTAAAAACAAACAAGTTAACTACTTTATTAAAGCACAATTAATCAATTCTGATGATTCGACTGTTTTGCTAGGAATGAATTTGAAAATCGTCTTGTTGGATTTGTTCAGTGCAGGTCAGGATTAGCATCTTTTCAAAAAAATGAATATTTTTCATGAAAAATGAAAAATTTGAAAGATTTAAAAAATTCAATATAATAATAGTTTACTTTTCAAGCCCCTTGAAAAAATTGAAAAATTTGAAAGACGAGAAGGGAAAATTTTGAATGATGAAAACTCCAGGAAGTTGCGGAGATTTTTTAAAAGGTTACACTACGATATTTAACTTGATTGATTGAATTGATTGATTTCAATGTCCATGTTGTCTGGACTTCTTTTTCTTAATGAAATTTCAATGAATATTTTAATTTTTTCATGAGATTTCAATGAATATTTTTCATTTTTCAACTAAAAAACTTCCTTGAAATTTCAAGTTTTCATCTTTCATTTTTCATTTGAAATTTCCCCTGCCAACCCTGGACTGCAGGTACAGAAACTTCCAGCACAACTCTATTGTGGGCTGTTTTGTATATGACCAAGTTTCCAGAGATTCAAAAGAACCTTCAAGATGAGATTGATAAATTTATTGGGAGAGATCGCCTCCCTGTTCGAGACGATAAACAGCAGTAAGTAGGCCTAAATGGATCTTACAATCATGCTGGCTTTAAAAAGCATATTTTGAATGTGACTTTAACGTTTACTAGTCTGGTCTATTTGGAAGCATTTACAAATGAAGTGCACCGGAAAGCGTCCCTCCTTCCTATGAGTGTTTATCACAAAATGCTAGCCGACGTAGGTACGATTGTGCATAATAGGTTTCACGGATTGTTTGAATAATATTTAATTGCTGGTTTGATTAATAGAATACGAAGGACGCCTTTTCCCTAAGGGTGCTGTAATCTTTCCTAATTTGTACGAAGCCCATCATGACAAGGATTACTGGGGAGATCCTGAAAACTTTCGACCAGAGAGATTCTTAGATGCCACAGGCACGAAGCCAGTTCGACACGAGCCTCTTATGCCATTTTCGGCTGGTAATTCCATTATAAATGGACATTCTTATTCCACACGTTTCAATAAGTCTAATCCCTTATGATGAATGGGATAATTCTGTAATTTTTTTTTTACAGGAAAGCGTATTTGCCTTGGAGAGACATTGGCACGGGACACACTGTTTATATTTCTTGCCGGTCTTCTTCAAACCTTTACGTTCGAAATTGACCCGTCAAGTCCCCCTCTTGATCTGAATCAAATGAAACCCATGTTCGTTGTGGCCCCTGATCCTTTCAAAATTG
This sequence comes from Agrenia bidenticulata, assembly GCA_034694785.1. Lineage (NCBI taxonomy): Eukaryota > Metazoa > Arthropoda > Collembola > Entomobryomorpha > Isotomidae > Agrenia > Agrenia bidenticulata. The sequence goes on from JAQFYM010002752.1 coordinate 5,340, forward strand.
TTATTAAATCAAGAAAATAAATCCTTTAAATATTTTATTTCTAGATATAGTAACCATATCTGATGTTTGCTCTATCTGTAATATCTCAAACAAGCTGAATTATAAATACATATGATCCGAAATGATTATCTTTACTATATTCATAGTAAATAATCTAATAGTATGTTTGGAAAAATGAAAATAAAATGATAAAATATCATATAAATAAGACTATATTCTGTCCGAGTTATTCTGGAATGGACTGGATATCTTTTTTTTTTCATTGCTTCAGGGATGGAACAACGAATAACAAGATCTCTCTCCTTATCATTGGTCCTCCAACCAGGTCCAAGTCTATGTTTTTTACACTATGTTCATTAGTTTGCACAAGGATATGAACATTATATCCCAGCACGGCTTTGAGTACAGGTTGGTCAGGTTAAACGAATCTAAATAAACCGTATGGAAACTAAATTACAAGAGACAGGTAGAATTTTGAGCAGCTAGACTCCAGAGTATACATCTTAATAAATGAAATGGAATTTCCAGCCGTACAAATATTTCTAGCAAGCTGTTTTTTCGGAGGTTTAACTTATTTCGTAGTAAAGAAGCTGAGTTTCTTGGGAAAATTACCACCGGGTAAGATATAAATCTCTGTAATCAAAATTAACCTGTCAAAAGATTTATAATTTCTAATATATTTTGATTTAATGATATGTGTTCATAGGTCCATGGGGCTTGCCAATAATCGGTCAGCTTGTTCGGTTAAATAGAACAAATTCCTTGAAGGAGTTTCAGAAATGGAAAGACATCTATGGAAAGATCTTTAGTTTTAGCCTTGGGGATTTTTAGTAATAAAATTAAGTATTCGTCCACTATCACCTGATATTACAGAAAGATTAATTCTTTAAATTATTCTGACAGTGTCATCGTGATCAATGACTACAAAGTCATATTGGAAACACTGAAACGAGACGAATTCCTGGGTCGACCAGATTTCCAGTCCTGGACTGGTCGAAACTTTGGCAAGAAAAATCGAGGGATCTTATTCTCCGATGGTGTGAGCAGTTGGAATGAGCAAAGGAGATTCACACTTCGAACTCTGAGAGATTTTGGATTTGGAAAAGAGAGCATGGAAGGGTTACTTCAATCCGAGTTGGAGTTGCTTATCAAACGATTCAAGTATGACCATTCCAAATTTCAAATGTACTATTATGTTTCTGTATGTTAGTACTCGAACAGTTTTTCAATGACTTATTTTTCCTTAGAAAAGAAAGCATGGACGGTAAAGCAATCGAAATGAGAAGCGCATTCAATGCCTCAGTATTCAACTCCTTGTGGTACATTATCACTGGCAAGCGGTTTGAATTGGATGACCCTGAGTTCCACAAACTACTTAGGATGATACAGGGGTACTTAAGTTACGGTAGTAATTCAATAGGAGATCACACGGGTATTTTAAGTTTATTTAAATTTGAAACAGACATTTGCAAATCACAACCCTCACAACTCCTGGGAGTTTCTACCCTTGGCCGGTCAAATATAATATAATCCGAAGAGGCCTTTGGGAACGAATGATGAACATGTATGGCTTCCTCATGAACCTTAATGACAGGCTTATTCAAGAACATGTCGATACTTATGACGAAAATCAGACTCGAGATTTCATTGATTCGTATTTACATCATGCTGCTGAACGACAATCGGATCCAAACTCAAGTTTCAATACAGAAGAAGCACGTAATGAACAGATTTGCTTTTTTATAGTTATCTATTTTCATAGTAAATTTAGGATTTGAATAAGATTTATTTTGAAATTTTAGGGCTCAATTTAAAAGTGGTTTTGCTCGACATTTTCAGTGCTGGCACAGAAACCAGTTCCACTACTCTATTGTGGGCTGTTTTGTATATGACCAAGTTTCCAGAGATTCAGAAGAAGCTTCAAGATGAGATTGACACTTTAATTGGAACAACACGACTACCAGTTCGAGATGACAAGCCAAAGTAAGTTCTGATTTTAGTTTTGCATTTACGGTAACAATTCACAATGTATTTTAAAAAGTATTTGCATAATTTTAATTAATTCAACAATTTCTAGTTTGATCTACTTGGAGGCATTTACTAATGAAGTTCACCGAAAAGCGTCCCTTCTTCCTATGAGCGTGTATCACAAAATGCTGGAAGATGTTGGTAAGACGTCGAACTAAAAAAAGTTCCGAAAATTCTTAAATCTTATTTGATCGTAAAGATGGGTTAATTATTTTACCATTAATGAATATCTAGAATATGAGGGGCACCTATTTCCCAAGGGTGCTGTAATCTTTCCTAATTTGTACGAAGCCCATCATGACAAGGATTACTGGGGAGATCCTGAAAACTTTCGACCAGAGAGATTTTTAGATGCCACAGGCACGAAGCCAGTTCGACACGAGCCTTTTATGCCTTTTTCGGCTGGTAAGTTAATTAATTATTAATTAAGAGGGTTTCATCATTACTATAATTAAAGTTCAATTAATGCATGGCTGGTATTTATTGACACAGGAAAAAGAGTTTGCCTCGGAGAGACATTGGCACGAGACACACTCTTTATATTTCTTGCTGGTATTCTGCAGGCCTTTACATTCGAGATTGACCCAGCAAGTGCACCTGTCGATCTGAATCAGATGAAACCAATGTTCGTTGTGGCTCCTGACCCTTTCAAAATTATTATTAAGTCTAGAAAGTGATACATTTTAGAATAGATGTACAAACGTTGATTCAGTGCATTAAAAAAATTCTAATAAGACTTTTTTCGATCCAAAGTTATACGATGCAATTCATAATCTTGTAGTAAGTTGTAATAATTATCAAGTTATTGATTGAATAAAACTTTTAAAAAATGCTTTGACGTATGTCTAAATTATTATTAGAAATTATTAAATTATTTATCTGAAAAGCTAATTTGATTGCGATAGCTATGCTAAAAACTATCTGAATCAAAATTTTAAATTTTAAATTATGTTATCCTAAAATACTTGACTAATTTGAAAAAACAATTCAACTACAGGAGCTCCCTTATTCTTCTAAAATACCACAACCACCTGAAATCAAAATCCTGCAATGAGCCAACCCATCCAGTTTCATAAAAAATATTGAATGAACCCAGTTGATTATCCCAAGTTCAGACTCCTATCCATATCCATTTAGAGACTCTGAAGCTAAAGGGGGGTAAGGGTTTATCTTCAAATGACATCGGAAAAGTTCCGGGTAGTCTTGAACAGAGTCGAGGGTCATAATTTGACCTTCGGTGAAGCCAATTGAACTCGAAATGGGCAAATGGCAATGAGATGTCCTCGGGTTGGCCGTCAAAACCCGTCTTCCCAGCCAAGATCAAGGTCCCTATTAAAACCAAATGCCACTGACATTGGCATTGGAGAGCTGTTTCATTGGAACACTCATCCTCAGCCTTGTCCCTGGCTATGCCAAACTAAAATCCAATGCACAAGTCCCTGACTCTCTCTCTCTCTTTTCAATGCAATGCCACGAACCTAAACTATTGTATCAAGTTCAGGTTCAGAGTTTCAGAGTCTATTTCAGATTGCTACAGAAAGTGCAAGGACACTGAGAGGGAGGAGGATCAACCAACTTGGAAATCATGGTCAAAATTAACTCTCTCGTGTATAAGCTACAATTTATATATCACAGAAGGGGTTATTCCGCATACTCATCAACAGTCTCAAGTCTCATCACTCATCGACTCTTCAGGATTCAATATCATAAGCTAATATTAAGCAACTCTTATATGTTCGCAGTCTGAACTGAATTAATTCAAGACAACTCTATCGAGGAAATTGCATGGGCATTTATTATAAACTCTCCCATTGATTTGGAGGAAAGAAATTATTTAAAAAATATTTAATCAGTATTTGTAAAAACGTATTCCAACATTTATAGATGAGATTTAGAGCTTTCGAGGCAAAGACGCTGCCAATAACAAATTGGAAAGGATGTTTTTTTAAGTTATCGAGTTCTTAAAAAATTACGAAATCGCGGTGTGAATATTTTTACTGGACAGGGTCATAGATAGTCCTTTGCTTTTAATCAGCACAACATTTAAATTAGGATGGATATTAATGAGACGAGAGTTAGCACATATATACATCTGTACCAGCCAACTTCCTCATCCCGACTAAAACTCCATACCAGCTTTACCCAGTTGGAAACCGAAGTTATCAAGTTGAAGCCTTGACGATGACGATGAAATGATGACGCAAGGGTAAATTCCGAAAAGAACGAGTCCATTTTTAAGGACACGGGATTTGCGATAAAACACAATAGGAGGAAGGTTGACTTGCAGGAAACTCATAAGAGAGCCCATAACGAACTACGTAAGTAGGCTGTCGTCTCCCCGGCCTTTTGTAATAATAAATATAATGAGAGCTTATAGTCCAGTCTGATAAGTCTGTAAAAATAAATACCATAAGCTACTTTGGCAATAGCACCAACCCTTTCTTCCCTTGATGAAATGTTGTATTAAGCTCTAGTTATCAAATGCAATGCCCTTGTGGATGAGCCCACGTTTGAAACCTCCTCGATAGAATTGAAAGGTCTTACATAGTTCGAGAGAGAAGCATGGTGTTATCCACCTAAAGTAGTGCATTGGACAGGGCCATGGAGAATCTGGAGCTACCCAAGCTGTATCAGCTAGAAAGGCGAGGGGAGACGGGAATTCGGGAGATGAGAGTAGACGAGAATGAGGGGTGACGGGAGCCTGGGCCATCCCAACGGGGTCGACTCCAGTTCTTGAAGGTCGACATCGAAGGTCTCTCCCGATCTCGAGGTCAACATCGCCTTGAAATCCCCTCCCAATGTCAGCCACCACCTATCTCACCTTCTACTACCCCGTCTCTCCAATTCTACAAGGACAATGCTAAAATTCAACCCAATTCTCCTTATCCCAGGTTATGTGCAAGTGGTACAAGTACGAATTCTACAATTCTAGGCTGTCTACCTGCTCACAAGTTGCACTCATGGTCTATCTTTAATTCGTATCCGCGTGTAATAATGGAGTCCACATTATGGACTCCCAATAGTCATACTGACGTGATTCATGATAATCATTTCCCAGTTCTCAGAAATCATCACATCTCTGTACTATGGAAGCGGGAAGTATTGTCAGTATTGAGTCATGAAATAAAACACGAGTTCCATTCTCTAAGGAGAACGGGCTGATTCTAAATTTTTATTTCTGTATAGAAATACCTGGAACATTCCAACACGAGTTTCCTTTCTGTACAAATAGACTAGCCGAAAACGATTAGCCGTTTCCCAAAAAAATACATGAAGATAACCCATACTTAGCATAATGAGAATACCCCTTCGGCATGTTTCAAAGCAAAATTAAAGCAAACACATTTTATATGCGGCATGGCCACATTGCCAGACTCCCGAGCGATGCCAGGGTCAAAGTCGGAGAAGAATAGCTCGGAGTCAAAGTACGGAGGAGGTTGAACCCGACATTTGCACACTTTGTTATACTTGCTTTCTATACAATAGTATTACAACAAATCCATAACTCGATAGTCGTTTCGTCGTGTGTGAAAGGAAAGGAGTATTTGCAAAAAAAAATTGCATGCAATGTAATAATGCTCGGGGAGTTATAACAAGGTTGTGAATTTAGCGTAGGCTTTATTAGCTACACGAGTAGCCTTTGAATGCTAGCCAAAAAATGTATAGAAGAAGATTCCGTAAGTTTTTTATGGTACTGTTTCAAGTGCAATGACTCCTACTGCCTTTACACGTGAAACCTTCAGCACTCAGCCTCGTACTTCACGATAACCAAACCACATCCGGACATCCATTTATTGTATCTGAGATAATGTGGTCCGAATCATGACTTAATTACTCCTTTGGTACAGCTTTTAGAGTTCATTTTAAATATGAATTGCTGATTTTATTCAGATGAGACTACAAGGGGATATTTCATGATTGTAAAGAATTTCCATTCGATTCCTGCAGACAAGTGTTTCAATGTAAACATTTCAGTAACTAAATAGATTGCAAAGATCTTAGGCATAAAGAGATTGATTATGATAACTGTGATACGAGTCCTTTGATTTTAAAATCATCTTAATTCGAACATGAAAACGTCCATATACTATTTGCAGGGGTTTATCCAGTATAGTTTCTAATAATGACGGACATACAGTTAAGTAAATATGACAATAAAAATTATAGCAAGTCAAAATGATTATAGTTAAGCAGACACAAACAAGCGTAAGCTGATCCCAGAAGTTCCATGGAAAATAAAAATAAGCCCGTCACTAGAAAACTCAAGGACTCCTCCAGCCCTGATAGGACATCCCAACTCCAGAAAAATATATAATAAAAAAAGATAGGCGAGCCACCCATAAAAAGTCAACCTCATCGAAGCATTATATTTTTTCCTTGACGTAGGGAAGAATCGGGCCATACTGTCCTTGGCCCTGATCCTAACTGGAAAAGCAACCTTGAAACTGATGTCGACCTCCTGGATAACCTTCGGAACGGGAAACCTCTCCACCCCAAGGTTTCTGTTCCCGTCCTACGCAACAAAGAAACCCAGATTCCATGGCTCTTGCACCACTTCCACCGATTTCTCATGGCTCCAAACCTACCCGACTTACCTAACTCCGAACTCATGGCCCCCGTGATTACGTCAATCTACACCGAAACCCCCTACTTTTATTAATTGACTCTGATACTGCTCCCATACCTCCCCAAGATGTACAGAGTAGACCCTCGGTGTGCGAATTTTAGCACGGATTCCCCAATAACCTTCAGTTTGCATTTGGACTTACTCAAAGGTCTGAATTTCAAATGGCCCCTCATTTGGAAGGCAGTATCTCCCATTTCACATGTTCAAGACCGTTCCTACTCTTATATTTGTTGGCAATGGCATTGGCATTGAAAGTTTGGCATTGGCATTGGCATTGGCATTGGCATTGGGAATTTTTATAACTCGAGATAATACTTGGAAAACTGCACATACAGATGGATTTATGTCAGGGCTTGCAGGATGGTAGCTTCTTGCTTGTGGCCATATTTTCGCACATAAGTACTGTATCGTATGGCATGATGGGGTGGTTTTATAACAAGTAAAAATCTGCTGTCAGGGCCAGTGGCAATACTGGCCATGCATTTTCGCGAATATGTGGATGTGATTGGGAAGAATGGTTTGCTTGTAATGAACGTTTAATTGAGCTATTATTTAGTAGGGAGGTTAGCTTGTATTGTATAAGTGCATGCTATTTATCACTTCGCACATCATAAGGAAGAGTGAGGTAGGAGGTACACGAGGCCGTGATTGAGATATTCTGGCCAGGACGAGGATAAATTAATACAAATCATAATGTCAGGGTTGGTGGAAATTTTGTAGTCATTGGACAAGGTTTCTAATGGAACTTCAAGGGTAAACCTTCAAAAGGGTTATCCAAAATGAGACAGGGACAACTGAGAGGTCAGCCTTTTTGCAAATACATTTCTCCTTAATATTCTCCCAATAACTTATGTGCTTGTAGGAAGTGGCTGATACTCGTACGTATTATATAATAAACTGTTTTACCATTAAATTCATGCAGTGCATCTTCATGTCTCCAGATATTACATCCAGACATGTCTAACATCTATGGACCAGTTCGCGATAATAAAAAAATGCCTCTTGTTTTCTTTCTGACTGTGATTGAAAATTATTAAATTAGCCTTAGTCATTTAACCCACTCTTAATGAAGAAAAATCTATACAAAATAATAAACTATTACCACTACCTAGTAATTGAGAAAACAGTAGAAACCAGGAAGCAGAAAAAATTTCTAACTCGAGAGTTTCCATTTTCCCTCAAAAATTGGAGCAGTCTGGGCTTTCAAATGAATTTAATTAGAACAGAGAGAAGTGACAATGCCACATCAGATTTCCAATTGATGAAATCATAAGTAGTTGGCATGTAAAGTAGGAATGTAGAAAACGAGGCTGTTGAGCTGATTAAGAAATTTGTACCAATGCTAAAAGTAGCTCCACAGTACAGCCCATACTAGGATTTGAAATTATTAAATTCTAATGAAAGGAAGGTCCCTTTCATTAATTTTACATCACCAACTTAATTTCTCTCTGGTAATAAAAAAAAGCATTCAAATCAGCCTGATTTCTGAAATAGGGAAGTGAACGTCTAGTGTTTAAGGAATTACAAATTGTACATAGAGCAAAGAGATAGTTTCCCTTGGAATATACAGTCTCTCACTTTTGAAAGAGACTTCATGGCTCCTCAGTCACATTTCCTAATTTCACAATTTTCCCACCGACTTTCACGAACTTTTACCTTCGGAAAGTGGGTCACCTAGTGGGTCATCTGGGTCAATTTAACACTCTCCAACTCTCCAAACTTTGTAAAGGACTCTACACCTCCTACTCTCCAATCTCCAGTCTCTCTCTCTTGCTAGTCTCTGCATTCGCTTTGTATACTCAGGGACAGGAAGCTGTTTGAAAATTTGACTTTCCACTCTCCCTTCGTCATTCTTATAGTAGGTTGATACTTATTAAAATTAATGCAACTATAAAGTATTATCATTGCAAGCATGTTACTCCATAACTTTCGAATATCTGGGTGATATATTTAAATGGGATTCTTGTTGATTATAAAGTGAGAAGTATTAGATAATCTACCTTCCTTATTATATAACTTGTATGCATGTCCCTACTGACCACATAGTAGATGGTCTGCGTATGAAATTATGACTTCCCTTCTCTTTACGACATGCTTGGCTAGCACTGCAGCAACTAACTTAGGAAGCTACTTTCATTTATGTAACCATTTACGACCAGGCCGGTGCAACATGCGAAAGTTGTTAAGTAATTATGCCTCAGGTGCTTGGGCATAGTATTCCTCAAGCTATTTAGTTAAATACGTAGTTCAGTTTACTTGCACTTCTTTTGGCAACTGCAACTGCTTATAAATCCTGTGCGTACATTCGAGTCCATACTCTACAGACTATACAGCCTCATTTTTAAAGTAAAAGGGGTGAGCCAACTGACAATGCTAACCTCAGACAAAGTCTGTTAAAGGGTTAGCCATGTTAACCAAATCTAGAACCACTTAACTCTGCGTATGCAACTCCACCTCGGGTTTTTACAAGAATGAACTCTTCTCTATGTATATATATATATTGCCAATTGGTCCTAAATTATTTTACCAAGATATATACATACAGATATAAACATAAAGGTATGCGACTGCGAGACATAGGATTAGGAATACAAATACTAATGCAGACATATACCTGTCTAGTTCATTCAGCTCAAGGATTGCACAGTCCATTTTGTGGAGGTGTACCCAACCTACCTTTGCGTGGCAGGATGATGATCCCCCAAACAAACTACGGACAACTTCCTATAGATTTAAGTTATCAAATAGTTTCATACTAAAGGCTTCCTACAGCTCGGTTGAGCTCATTCATGAAATCGCTTCTATTTGGCAAGGATCGTGAGCGGTCTTGGATTAAATGTAAATAGTAATTTGTGTGTTAGGCGTTCCTTATTGTTCCGACTGGGATGAACGAATCGTAATTTGCAGAGATGGGATTTCAGATTGACACGGGTCTGGTGATAGTTGATTGTTGGGTTTTTTATAGGAATTTTTCTATTGTTGCAATAGACAAGGAGTCAATAGTCAGCTTGAAGGATGAAGAGATGCACGTGTTTGTATAATCCGAGGGCCATGACATGTCCAAGTATTAGTACAAGAGGTTAGATTAGACCCGCATGGGTTGATCTTGTCTTCAGAGGTTCTATGGACTTAGGTTATTTTTTTTTATTTGAAGATATTTAATCAGCACATAAACCCCATGGGAGAAGAACCACATCCAGTCGTCAGTGGTCGTTCCAGTTGTCAGTGAAAGGTTACCCAACGTGTACTAAAGATCAGAGAGGTTGATGCGACGGGTTGACTTTAAAGTTGGCTGTTGAACTGCACAAATAAGAGGGGATCAAATGAATAAAAAATAAATAAAAATGTGATTTTTTTTCTTCCCAATCATTCTCTATTAGACGGTCCATGCTCTTTTGAAGGTTCGGAATGGGTGCAACTACTTACTGCAACCTCATACAATCAGTTGGATGAGTTCAATTCCCCCGTATGACTTGTGCTTGTCATCCGTTGAACTCTTCCTTTCATAGCCTTGGATGAGTTTGCAATTCATTTGCATAAACAAAGAGTTTATTTTGTGCGGATTAAATATTAACCCCCAGCCAAGATAGATATACTGCTTATCAGTCTTTTTTCATATGGGAACATTATTATAGACAACTGAGTTATAGTATTGGCTCTGGGAGTCGGATGAGAATGCAATGAGAGGACGAGGGGAGATGGGATTATTTAAAAACTCTCAAGTGGATTAAGTTTTCAGTTGTACCGGATGCCCATGCCCATTCTGGTTTGGTGTCCTCATACTGAGGCTTATTGGTTAGTTAATCGTAATAATAGATAGAATGTTTGGAGCTGGATCTGAGTTACTGACTTGAGCTCAGTGTGGAATCCGGGTTCAATGAATCGCCCTATTTGTTCAAGGAAATTAATTATATGACATTAAAAAATGGGGTAACACGGTTCTTAGTTTATTAGCCGTTGACATCCTAAACTTAAGTTGGATGGCCTTTAATTAGGATGATTTAAATAGGATGTGCATCCCTCTTTATTCCTTATCCGTAAGAATGGTAAGCGAATACAGCTTTGGTGTAGATATAGCCATCTAGGTTTGTAAGACGGGGAGAAACTGCAATTTTATTACAATAAAGAAATGCGGATGGAGATTGGCTACATTCGAGTGCAATAGCTGCAAGGAGAAAAAGTGCAGATTGCATCCATAATGTGATAAGTGAATAGAGATTTTGTAAATTATGAAAGTAGGAAGTATTATGCAATTGATAAGGTGACATAATTTTGAAAAAGGAATCTCAAGGCGGATGGAAGAATGGAAATAGAAAATCTAAATAGGAAATAAGAAAAGGGAAGCTTGTTGGAGAGAAATTTGGAAATTGGATGGAAATTTGTACTATCCACCTTTTATTGCATCTTATTGCAACAGCCACACTCTCTTGCACTTACAAATTAAAATCCACACTGTCCATGTGCCATGTCTCCTAATTTCCATTCTCTCTTTCTCTCTCTAGTCTCTCTCTCTCTCTCTTTTAGAAAAACTCACAGATAGCTCCCTGCAAATACTTCCGACTTTCATTTTTGGAAATTGGAAACTCCACACTAAAAAGGAAAAATCAAAGCTGACAGTCTTTGCATTCTTATAGGGTGAGGCGAGATTAATAACCGTTTCACATTTCCCTCAGCACAAGGAAATTCCTTTGGCAAAGATAGAGAAACGGAAGACATTGGATTTGAATCAAGTTAAAAATATCTCTTTTCTCAAGAAATTCATCTCAATAAGAAATTATAAGGAAGCTTTGAAGAGGGTTGATTTTTAAAAATTAAAAAATGTCTCCATGAACAGAGTTTCTAATTCTCATGTCGTTCTAAAATGGAAACGAGTGGAGATGATGATGACATAATGGTAATCTTGTACTTACTGTTTGATTAGATTGTGTACTATGGAATCAGATGTCAACGTTGGGATGCATTGATTCGAAAGTGATGGGCTGGGTTTCTTATTTGTAATGCTAGAAATGCGTTAATCGACATTGTTAATTTAATGGTAGATAGTAGAGGAAGAGAGATGATGGGAGGTTAGTAATTTAGTTAGTAGCCTTGATAAATACGAAATGAGGATTTAAGACCGAGGCGTCCCGGTTTCTATTCTTTGGTATTGAGAAATTGAGATTTTGAGATTGAGTCTCACGTTGAGCAACTCGGCAGTCCCATTTATTTTCGTGCCTTGCTTATTAGGGCACACTAACCTGGATTTATATTGATTGGGAAATGGGCTCATGATTTGCATAGTTTTTAATCACAACATGTACTAATTTTAACGAAGGCATGCGTCAATAAAGGCAAGTATAATTATCTTTGGTTTATGTCAAGTATTTTTTTAAATGCCGAACTCTTTTAAATGGAGGATTTCGTGCAGTCGTGCGTGTTCCTGAGCCAGCCATTAACATCCATATGCGGTGAAACCATTTACTAAAAGTAAGAGCCCGATTCTATTTTGTTTAAACCGGCCTGGTCACTCGTCCTACATGAACTAGCACACCCTAATCCCGTATGAACTCGGGATATCATTAATTAATTTAGAGGGCTCAATCGTAACTATGTCTTGAATTAATATGACCATCACCAAAGAGTACAAACAATATCCCCATAAATTTCTCCATATGACATAGTTCAATCTTACTTTCCATAATAGAATTGGCCTCGTATAGAATATAAATACAATTGAATAAGAACCTTGGACAATTAGATTAGGCTAATTGGTCCCAGAAGCATTAAAAGGCTAAATTGGTACTATTGCACAAACACTTAAATTGTGTCCCCTCATATACCTCCACTGCTACTGCCAACTATTTCTATTTTCTATCTGTGTTAGTATTATTTGTACGAAAGTGACAAGAAAGTTGGTGGATATCAGAGAATGTGTATACATTTTGGACATATGGAGTAGGAAGGGGGTTGTGGTGCTCCAGATATTTATACGTATTTGTCAGTTACGTCTTAAAAGGAGGGAATTGGGATGAGTTTGTAATGTGAGCGTTAAATGTGGACCACAAGAGCAGAAATCCATGTCAGCTTTTGCATTTCTTCACTTGGTGACCCCGAAGAGGCCGATTTCCATTTCGTGGCCCCCTTTCCAACTCAACTCTCACCAAACTCTTCAAAGTCTCCTAAATGACCTCCCCTGATCCATTTACCCAAAGACTTAAATACCTTCGGCACAATTAGCTCTGAAAGTGAGTTGAGTTTCACTCTTACCCCTTTACAAATCCTTGCTTACTTTTGTACATTTGTAACACATGCAAAGGATGGAAATCGAGCCATTTCCTCATTTAGAAATTCTTTTATTAAGTGGATTAGTCCATCCGTCAACTGGGGATGCAAAACAAATCCTTAGAGCTAACTCAATCTACTTTGCTCTAGGTCAATCTAAACAAACAACAACACAAAAGTTAAAATTCAATTAACACTAATTAGTCAGAAATAGCTTGAATTAGTTGCTCATTCAGTGCTGCATAATTTTAGCAAAAATATGATTTGGTGCATGTATAAAGGATAAGATGAATTACAAGCCTATTGTCGCCGTTTGTGTGGTTTACTAGCCATCACTCTTAATCGCCTTTTTTTTTATTTCTTTTTTTTTTCAGTTTAACAACAAATTAATATTAATTAAACAAACCATTATTATTAAAAAAACTATTAATCTTAATCGCCACCGTAAATCCCATCAAATCCGGTTATTCTTCTACAGAAGCTTTTTTGTTGTTATGCAAATAATCCCTACCGAATCATCTCATATTTATTATACACCCCCATAATAAAGCTATAGTACCAAGTTACAAGCTCAAAAAAATCGCCAATTAATCAAACTGTTTATGAATTAGCCTGGCTCAGCACGTGGCAAATACTTTAGGAACATCATCCGAATCATGTAGAGTTGTATTAGGTATAACTTTATTACTATGAAAGATAACAGTGTTCAATATTTAAAAAAAATCAGCACGTGGATTAGCCAAAGACCGAAGCACGAGCCAAAAATCCGAATTCCCTACAGAATAAGCTTTAATAACCAAAAGGATGTCAGCCGCCTATGTAATGTAAGTTAGCCCAACTCCCAGTTTGCCAATAATCCATCAATGACACTTGTAAGTAAATGATGTAAACATGGCAAGAGGACACGAGCCATAACTAAGTAGGTAACCGTTACGATGATCATTTCATAACATTCCGTGAACTCAATAATATTAGAAATCGGTACCGGATGAGACAGAGGCTTTCGCTCGGTCCTTATTCTAGGACAGGTCAAATGAGAACTGTGTGATATGTGATATTGTGATATTTGCTGATATCTCTTTTTTCACGAATTAGTATTTGTGTGTCAGGGCGGATAAAGGAGTGAGAGTTCGGCCACCATGTCAATGGAAAGAGATATGCAAAAAAATATACAAGTACTAAAGGGAGCATATAGGAAGACCTGGTGGTCTAGATATCTAGATTTCTATAATCTCGCAATAAGTCTTTGGCCTGGAAATGAGAGTGACTAAGTAGAGAATGAGACTAAAAAAGAGTAAAAGTGATGGTGGATTTCTTGCCACTTTATGGAGGTTAGACCCCCTTCCTCATTTCAACTCTTTAGGTTAGGAGCACTTTGTCCGGCCTGGTTTAATTCACAACGAAAGGGAAAACAGGGCAGTGACTTTATTTCTAATAGCCTTTGTATTTATATTTGGGATATGAGTGTGTGTGTATGAATCTGACTCAATGCAGCTATATAGAGAGGATGACAACATGAATTCGGCTTGTTGGAGGTATTATAGGTTAATAGGTATCTATCTAGGTGTGTTTATCAATGACTCTTTTTTTTATTATTGCCAAGTATCTGAACCAGGTTAGTTTTTAATCCAAACTTTTCTTCCTTGTTTGATATTGTTTTATCTAGGTAGTGGTTAGTAGTACAAGGGATTTTCTTAAGTGCCCTACATGCCAAGTCGGTATGGAAGGGAGAGTGGAGACAGGCATCTTTCGAAATCTTGTTGGTGGCTATAGGTATTATATAATTTCCATTTCGTCACTTTCACTCTTTCTTGTGAGATTAATTCAAATGAAGGATGAAGAACCCCTCTGGGTTTTAGCACTTGTTATTATTTAAATTTCTATTTGATTACTGTCATGCATTAGCTTTGTTGATGGGGACTTTCGTCAATATAAGAACATTAATGCAACATTTTAATTTTCTTTATTGATGTGTTTGATGACATGTGCTATAGGAATTTTTCATGTTGAGCACTGAACTGCAAAGCTTGCATTTATGACGAAGTGATTATTACTTTGAGGTTAGTGGAACGGTTAACAAAAGACTTTATGGGATTTCACTTATAAAGCGTTCAAAAGAATACTTTCAACAAGTATTAGCGACTCTTGAGTTAGTTCTTGGCTTAAAAAGAATGTTGAGAAAGGTAAGATTTATAATCAAGTCAGTTCATTGTGATTCCCCACGTCTTTACTATTCAGTTGAAGGCATTATTCATCCATTTTTTTGTGTCATTCACACAAAAGATTTTTTTGTGCTTCCCATTCTTCCCATACTTTGCTTATTCATTTTTTTCTATTTGCTGAACGGCTGAAATCCCTCAATTTTCAATTCTAAGACTAAGGTGCGTGAAGGCAGTGATGGTAACTTAATAAAGAATAAAAATATAATCTAGACGATTACTTCACACTACTTTATCCACACGAGATAGTGTGTCAAAAAAAGGATACAAGGACTGACTCTATTCTGACTGATTTTAAATAAGTAGGTGTCCTCCTAACTCAAAACACAAGGCACAAGTTATAAAGTCAACACCAAATTTATCAGTGAGTACATGTATGAAATAAAATCTGGTACTATTAACAAATCAAGTGTCACAGCAGGATTTCTATTCATATGGAAAAGGATTTTTTTATAGTTCAAAAGTAAACCCTCATCTATCATAAAACTCAAGAAAATGATATTATTCCAAAATCTAACCTACTGTTCTGCTCTCTTAATCTCAATTTTACCAAAAAAAAACAAGAAATCAAAACATGATTGTTAAACGCGATAAGCTTGATAAGTAAATGTGACACCTTTGAGTAACCTCTATTGCAAAAAAACACAATACTCTCTTCACAACTCGTGACTTTTATTTATCGTAAATGTCCTGATTCGTGACGGTTATACTATTACAAAAAACAATTCGAACATAAATGCAAAGAAATAAAAACTTTTATGATTTTCAAATAAAACTATTTTCCCCTTAAAAAGTTCTCTTGATTCAATTCTCCTACTACTTTTATTTTTATAAATTCTTAAATTCTAGAATCTACAAAATCCACTGAGAACCCAATCCCCAAAAGATGTTCCTTCCCCCACCGTTCAATGAGGAATGAAAGGGTTAACTCTCTGAAGAAAAATCGAAGCTCTATCTTCTGCTGCTTCAGCTACTACTGCTGCTATAGATGATGAAAGCCTGCAAAGTAAATGGAATGAGGACGCAGGAGGGAATGCTAACTTGGACATCTTCAAAAGTCTCAAAGTCTTCAAGTCGACGCCCCCGACGGGTCTGCGATTGCGAATCCTCGTGGACCCCTCAGCCTGTAGATTTTGCACGGAATTGCAGGGGATTGCATAGAATTGCCATGTACATGTACAGATCCCTCTTCTCTCCATACATGGACCAATGCTACCTATAGACCCACGTCGTACTTTCCCTTTCAGACCTGTTATGCATGTACTTTTTAGCCCGACTCCAAGGGCTTATAGGATCATGTCAATGTCCGTCTGTCCGTCTGTGAGCACGATAACTCTC